>JAJOOE010011045.1:0-12260 GCA_036250405.1 Solanum raphanifolium
TTTTTTTTTTGGAAGATGTCGTCGTGGTTATTTTTATAGGGATAAAGTTAGTTACTTGTGTTTTGAAATTCAAATTTTAAATTAAAAATAGGAGATATTTTTTAAGAATATAAAAGAGTTATATTAATTGTGGTAACTTTCTAATTTTTTTTAAAAAATCGTTTAAAATATCTATTGATTTTTTCAAATTTTAAAATTTAAATTTAATCCGTTTTTTAAAATAAAAAATAAAAAATAAAAAGAATAGAAAAGAGTTATATTAATTGTGGTAACTTTCTAATTTTTTTAAAAAATCGTTAAAAATATCTATTGATTTTTTCAAATTTTACAATTTAAATTTAATAACTAATGGACATTAAAATTATTTTAAAATTTTAATTTTTAAGACTAAAAAATGAAGAATTTTTTTTGGTGCTGACATGTGTCACTTTTTCTTCTCCTATTATATATAGATAGATTCGCAGGATAGTGTATTAAAAGTGACAAAGTAGTTTGTTAATTAGGTAGGAGTCCTCCAAGTTTTAAATATTAGGTAGAAGTGACAAATATATAATTAATATTAATGAAATTAAAAAATCTTTTTTCAACAGCCCCAAACTTTTAACTTTTATACTTTTATCCCATATTTTTTACCTCAAAATACCTAAAATTTTACTAAAATATATGAGAAGTCCCTTTTTTTTAATTGGAGACTTGTGAGGCATTCTTACCTCATTTTTCCTAGATTCGCAGCGAGTTTGTGGGTTTGACAAAATCTGGAGAGTATCGCCGGCACCAACCTTATCTGAATTCGAGAGGAGGAAAAGGAATTGTAAAGAAAGAAATTTGGTGATTGTTGATTTTTGTTGTAGGGTTTGGGGCGCGGAGTGAGTTATGGGATCGGATGAAGGAATGAGTTGTTCAACTTCCATTCCTATCGATTCCTCCAACCTTGGTTTTAAGGTTCGATTCTTTCTCTCCTTTTATGTGAAACACAATATCAGTTGCGTATTTTGTTTTGTTGGATGTTTAACTCATACATACTTACCTGGCTCATGACTCGTTGCAGTTGTTAAAAAAACATGGCTGGAGAGAAGGAACTGGACTTGGCATTGCTGAACAGGTACCCTTTTCCTTGCCTTCCTGTTTAAAAACTTTGACCTATTCTGTTGTTTAAGTTCCATGTCTATACAAGGCTTTTGCAATTCCATTGTTTCTTCAGATTGCCTTCTCTTTTTATTAACTGAAACACCTGTTCTGTGACTGAATCTGATCAGATGGTTAAACGTGGAAGATGATTTTTTTCTTGTGCATTTAAAATGGGGATTGGTTTGATTTCCTTTGTTAAATTCATACTCTCTTAGGGGTCCTTTGGTATAATGGTGGGATATCCTATGGGATTAGCTATCCCACCTTCTATATGAGATGGCTAATCCCACCATTTTAGTGTAAAAGTGGACCACAGACGAAGTGGTAGCCCTATTTCCTTAATTCACATCGAGATTTGCTTCTGATGTGCTGGTGCACAGCCAACCCACCACTCTCTAGGTTGATCTGTATGCTTTCCAAACTCAACCCCCTTGAAAGATTGTTCTTCCATATACCTGCTTGGAAACTCAAATAGGGTCGAGCTCGTCACACCAGACTTGCTTTGTGCGGGTTACATCTCCGGTGTGGTTTGCGAGCTATTGCATAGGAGCGGGGCTTTTACCCTGTGCGCATCCAAAGAGTAGCAACTGCGGGTTACTCTTGTTATCAAAAAAAAAAAGGGAATAAATCTTTATTTCCTTCCTCTTTTTTCATGTACTTGATAGTGGGTCTATGTTGATGCATAGTGTGGTAAATGCATCAGCGTTTCATTATTCCCATGCACCGACCATCTTCCCCTAAGAAAAGAAATTTGACAGGCATTACCTTTTGAAAAAGGCTAGTTTAGAAACAAGCCTATATTATGGCCTGGTCATTCGTTTTTTCTATAAAACATGGTGTAGGTAATATATCTGTATTTGGAATCTTCAGTTGCATAATGTTGCAATGTGAATGTTTTTGATCTGTTTGTGACCTCAACAGGGCAGATTGGAACCTGTGCCAGCTTATATCAAGAAAAATAAGAGAGGATTGGGAGCAGAGAGGCCAAAGAAGGCAGCAGTGCACCCAAAAAGTCCCGGACATTTCTCTGACAGGAAGATCTTAAAAGATGGGGACAAAGAGAGTGTAAGTTTCCATTCCTCTGAATGCATAATTTAGCATTTGTTTCAAATTGATGCTATTAAAGCTATTTGCTCTTTATGTTTGGAAGCTTTAGTAGACGTATGACATGTATTTACAAGTTCTAAACACAAATACTTATACCTATGATCCTCTCAATCTCTTCAGCAATGGGGATAGATACCGTTGGCAAGTGTGATAAAAGGTGCTTGATGTTTGTTAGTGCAACAATTTTGTACTTCTTTAAAGGAGCTGTGTTTTTGGGGAGGGAAGGTGATGTAGGAAAGGGTTTATTAGCCTACAATAGGGCTGGGAACTATTAAAGGTCATTCGGCTGAAATAGAGATGATCTAATGTCTGGCTTTGCCATAAAGTTGATTGTTGTAGAAAATAGTTTTAAAACCCCACCTAGATTTCTTGGTATTGGCTCTTCGTGGTGTGGTTATGTAAAGCACCAAATAAGAAGTTCGCCTAACAGAAGCATGGAGCACTACTATTCTGGACTCATTAACATGAGATGCTATAATGAACCCGTAGATTTTCACAGAGCTTATCTTTTCATTGATGAGAAAACAGATTCTGTAGCCCTTATATTTCTTCTTTTTGATTGCCGAAAAATTCCCTAGTGCCAGTGTTGCACTGTTTGGAACTCATATCATTGGAGGCTTTTTTGACCAGGCTAGAATATAATTTTAGCAGAATCCACTTCTACTGTTGATATGAATATTGATTTTTTTTCTCCATTTATATCACTGTCTCCTTTGCCCTAGTCCATGTGAGCAAGTAAGAAATAAATGTTGTGGAAACTTAGGGGTCAATTAGTTTGTGAACAATCTTATGTTGTGATTTCAATGCGGAGATTTATTATCCTTAGATTATCTAGTACTTATGATTTGTTTTGAACATTGCATGAAAATAGGATGTGTGATGTATAATCTAACACATGCTTTATTTTAAACTATGTAAGTTTTTTGGATAATTCATTTAATTTTGACCTTTGAGAAAGCTATCTGCATTGCGGGTAGTTGAACCTAACCTAAGATGGGGCTGACTTTGACGAGTGCCCTCTCTTTCACCGGAGTGATGGGCACATGCTTCTCAATATTGATTTGTGTGGAATTAGCAGATGACCGAGCGATCAAAGACGCTAACGGGATAGTTAAAGGAAAGGGCTTTGGCAAAAGATCAAGTTTGATATTTTACATGTTTTTATCATAAATAGCTATTTCTTGGAATATTATCCCACATTAGGTGTGGCATGAAATAATACCAAGTTTTCAATATAAAATTACACTAGTATAGCTTTTACCTGAATAAAAAAATGTAACCAAACAAAGAATAGAATAGTATCACATTTCGTAACGGGGATAGATTTAATTACATACAATGCATGTTTCTTATTCCCTAGTCCTTTTGAAAGTGTGAAGCGCTAAGTGACAAGGGTTTGATTCGTCTAGAGTGTGAAGCGAAGTGCTCGATTCATTGAAGTTTATGGCAAAATAAACCTTGCACAGAAAAGTAAACAACTAAATTATAAAGGACTCAACAAAATAAATATATAGAGATAAATCTTTCAATTTTAAAACTACAAAGTTGATAGCAAAAAATCCAATCAAAGACGAGTAAAATAAAAACCAGAACACAAATGAATCAACATCATATTGTTTATCATCTTGTTCTTCCTCCTCAACTTCATCAATTAGGGATCGAGTGGTAGCTACTTCTTTTCCCTTATGGCTTGAAGTACTCCCCCCTTAAACCATAAAGGGGCCGTTTGGTTACTGGTTAGAGTTATGCAGGTATTAGTTATGTAGGAAAAAGTTATGCAGGTATAAAGTAGGAATACGTTATGCAGGTATTAGTTATGCAAATATTAGTTATGTAGGTATTAATTATGTAGGTATTAGTTATGTAGGAATAAAAATACATGAATTATTTCTTATTGAAAGTTTGATTTGTTATAAATTTATTATATACATGACCCATCAAGTAATTATAATCTGGTTTAGTAAATAAATTTTTTTTTTTTGAAACTTGGTAACTTTTTTTAGTATATAAAATTATAGGAATTGATATTTGATTAAATATATTTTTTTTCTAATCTTGAATCACGTTAAATACACAAATTAAAAAAAAAGTGAATTAAAGAATCCAGTACCTTATAAAAACCGGAGAAATTATTGATAATGTAGAGAATTAAGTATTGTCAAAGAGAAAGGAGAAAACAACTGAAGCAGGCAGTGATTGCTGCTTCCTAAAATGCCACTTTGTGAATTATTGTAAGAATACCTTTTCTTATTTAAAGATATAAATAAATATTTTAAATTATAATTATAATTGCTTATTAATTTGTATATATTATATCCATAATTCAACTACAGATAACTATTACTAATTTATATATTACTGGGTCCCTACGTAATTTGTCCCTAAACCAAGCTATCCTTATGGAAAAAAAGAAGGGGTAAATATGGAATTTTGTTATTTTAATCTATGTATAACTAATACCCACATAACTTATTCCATCTTCTACCCTGCATAAAATTATACATAGATTTCCTCATAAGTTATGAAGTATTAATCATGTGGAATCACTAAAACACAACCAAAAACATTGTATAACTTTTATACAACATTTGAAACCTACCAATCAAACATTGTATAAAATTAATATATGAATAACTTTTATTCTATTTACAAACCAAACATGGTATAAAACTAATACATGAATAACCAAAGTTATTCATATATTCATTTGAGTCTCAAAGGCATATCCTGAACTATGCTAGGAGAATTACTGAAGCCCTAAAAAGTTGGGAGGAGGCAGGAGTGAGCTAAAGACAGAACTAGATGGAGAATTATCCCTGCTTCAATCTGGTGGGCAAACTGGAAAGAGAGAAATTCTAGGTGTTTTGAGAGCATACAAAATAGTATGCAGAAAGTTAAACTCAATTGCATTTTGTTGTTATGTTTTTGGTTCAATCAATTATACTCAAATGAAACTATCTCTATAGTTGAAGTTTTAGACTCAATTTAGATTTAGAACAGTGGAGTTTTGGAGTTCATCTGTATATAAGGTTTAGTACTACCCATGTACTATTGTGTTATAATACAAAGTTACCAAGTTTAAAAAAAAAGACTCATTATAGGGATAGGTTCGTATTATTAGAGTTCCTTATGTAAATATGATTTTCAGTACAACCTGTATACTGTTCTACAGAAATAGAAACAATTACCATTTTTAAAAAAAAGCATGAACCCTAAGATGTTCTTCTCTCATCTTTGCTTACTTAAGCTTTAAAATGCTCTCAGACGCATTCCTTGAGAACTCTCTCTTTCCTACTTTCTAGGAGGGATTCATCCCTTTTTCGGTGTTCTTAGCCGGAAAAACCTTCTTTTGTCTGTTAGCCACCATATTCTATGGTACCTCCAAGCCCTTTTCTTCTTTCTTTCTTTTCTTGACAGCCCGAGACATTTCAATGCTGGATTTAAATCCTTCGACATTAGCGGACAGTGGGTAGGGTCACATGGTACGAATGGGTAGAGAGAAGCCGAAACATGATGAGAAGATCAATAATGAGCACGAAGGTCATGAAATGGATCTGCAACATACTCAAAGAAGCTTCTAAAGGTGAGAAAATGACGATAAGGAGATGGAAGAACAAGGATAAATTATCAGATATTTTTTTGCTCTAGGAAAGTTAATGGACACTGTAGATACATGAACATTCTATCACTTCATGGGCTAGAAGATCAGTATCATTATCCCAGAACTAGCCTTAAGTGCAGGGTGGAATGAGATAGCATTTAGATAGGAAGGTTCATGCAATGCTCCAACCATGAATTGTTGTTAGAACAACCCAAACTTGTTACGAAAGATCTCTCTAATGTTAACGTCGCAGGGGAGAGTAAATGGCATTCTGACATCTTCCGTGTTTCATTAGTTTCATCCAGCAAAGGAGACATTAATGTCACAGTGCCTCGTAGAACCAAAGACACTGTCCTTTTCAAGAGATGCATTGTTGCATCCTTCCCTGAGGGAGAAACAGAGAGTCCGACAATCTCACATATCAAAAGGTGATACGCAATTACATGGAATACAACTTTTGGGGTCAACATCTACAAAACGGATAATAGTATGCTCCTTTTCAAATTTTCGAATTGGAATATGGCAGAGCTAATTATGCATAGGGAATGGAGATGGAAGAAGAGCAAAATTAGGCTACTTTGTGGAGCCCAATAATCGGATGTCCCCTTTCGATAAAAAATCTAGTAGCACTTGGATTCAAGCCGTGGGTGTGCTGTTACATCTATGGTCTCAAGGAACTTTCAAAGAGATTGGAAATATTTGCGGTGGTTGGGTCTCAACTGAAGAAGAGACAAATCTAAAGAATCATCTCAAGTGGGTGTGAATCCAGATTGCAGGAGATGGTGGGGACTGTTCGAATGAGATATCAATACAAAGAGACGAAATCAAAATCACAATCCCAATATCGGTGGAGAAAGGGTTTGATTTCAAAGATTGTCACCAGAGATGGATGATGACACAGTTGGAACATCAAATTGACCTAGCAAAGATTGTAGTGAAGGGGTTTTCACATTGAGCCTAAAGTTGCCAAAATCCCACATTTTCATTTGGGATTGGTCCTTGAATTCCAACTTCAATTTGTTGAACATTAGGATTATTGAGTCCATTAGAATCTTGGCAAACATAAACCAATATAATTGGTGTTAACCCATCACCATTAATCATCATCTTCCCACAAAAAGTCCCCTTTCAAGACCCATTTCTAGAGCTCATCGAATAGCTAGCTCAAATTTCAATTTTACTCCATAGCTATGTTCGACAACTTCATTAGAACACAATTATATAAAAATGGGCCTAACCCATTGGTGGCCACCTAAAGCCGGCATCAATTTTCACTTAGACACCTTATCTAGACTTTGTTCATTTTAGACACTCATGTCATGCCCAATTGTGTCATTTTGATACTTTTTCGACAATTTGCCAAATTTGTAAGGTGTGTGTAACACACTCGCTGATGACGTGTCAAAGTGACAAATTAAATAAAGACATGTGGCATGTACCGGGAAAATAATTATTAAATGCTGAATTTTGAGTAGGAAAAAAACTACCAATGACTCATTGACATGTGACATTTCTTTAACTAAACAATTAAAAAAAAACACTTTTAATAAAAAGAAAATTATACGCACACCTCCACCCCAAATTGTCTTCTCCACTACCCCACCCCCACCCCCACCCCCACCTCAAACCCCAACCCCTCTCTCTCACCCAGATTTTCTTCTCCACCCACCACCACCCCTGACCCTCCTCCACCCAAATGTGTCAAAAGAAGAAGCTTTTTTTTGTTTGTTTTTGTCACTTTGTGAATGTTGTGAGATAAGAACGTCTTTCTTCTAATAGATTGATGTTTGAATGCTTGATTTGGTGAATATGGTAATGCATTTGCTTGACCTTTTTCGGGGGTTTTCTTTTTTTCCTTTTTTGCTGGATTTCTGGGTCAATGCAAATAAAAAATTGTTGCATTAGTACATAAATATGGAGTCCCAATCTTTCTACTAAAAATTATATAGCTTATCTATTTGATTTGGACTTTTTCCGTGTGATGTGAGAAGGCATACAAATGGATTGGAACGCTAAAATTGTTTGTTGTGAATGTAGGATTTGATGATTGAAAATATGACTTCTTGCCATTTCTGAGTGTTTTTTCCTTCTTAAAATTTATGTTGATTTTTCTCTAATTATTTTGAGGAGGAAGAAGGACAACAAAATAAGTGAAAGTATTTAAGCTTAAAATTTATGGGCGCTAGAATTCACTTTTTGTTTGTGGCATCGTCAAATTTATTTCACCATGAAAAGAGTTTAAGCTTGGAAAATGGTAGCCAAAAAATGGGGAAGAAGAGGAAAAAAAAATTAAAATTTGGTAAAATGAGGCTCTCACGCGCGTCCAGTGAGTGTATCACACTTACTATGTCATCTCAGCAGAAAGTGTCAAATTGACACAGCGGGGCATGACATGAGGTGTCTAAAATGAACGAAGCTTAGTTAAGGTGTCTAAGTGAAAATTAGTGCCAAGTTTAGGTGGCCACCGATGGGTTTGGCCTATAAAAATGTAGTAGTAGAGTTTCCTCTTTTGCCAACCCTTAAAATTCAATACTTTACGTTGAAACTGTTATAATTGCAATTTTTTGAAAATCTAGAATTTCACATTCATTTGATTTTAATACTTTATTTTGAATCAAGTAATATTTTGTATTCAAGCCAGTAGTACTGAAAAACCATATTTACAAGAGTGAGATTAGATACAGAGTATGCCAAAAATTGATCAAACCTAAATCGTATGTAGCACATCTAGGATTGATTCTGTATACCAAGAGTACAATTTAGTACACCAAAAGCAAAATAACAAAACAATTTAGCTTAATCTTTTGTTGCACCTATCCTCAAAACATATACAAGAGTACAATTTAGTACACCAAAAGCAAAATAACAAAACAATTTAGCTTAATCTTTTGGTGCACCTATCCTCAAAACATCTATCATTAATTTCTTTCCAAATTGTCCACCATATACATGAGGGGATGATCCTCCATCTCTCTTTGTTCCTAGCTCCAGCTCCAGCTTCCTCCCAGCTAAAAAGAGTGTTAGCAATCTTGCTTAGCACTGCCCATGCGATGCTCCTAAGAAGCATCTTGAGCATAGTTGTGTTATAGCTTGTATTTAAATTACAAATATCGATTATATCTTACCTTAGTTAATGAGGTTGAACTTGGGTTGAAGGGTTCTTGAAACTCTCAAGACTTGAGCAAATATTTGGGAACGGGAAAAAAGTTCCCATCGAAGGTTTGTATATATAGAAAAGTTACCGGTTAAAAGAAAAATTGTTTGTATATATAGAACTAGTCAGGGGGGTGAAGCCACAACCCCTATTGCTCAAGCAATACGGTCAAGAACTAAAGCTTCTTTACTTTCGACTCATGATTGGAGCGGCAAAACTTCTTCCTCTAGCGTTGTCCTGCACGAGTATGCTGTCCAAAGACCCCCTAAGAGGGTTCCTTGTAGCGATGGCTTGAACGAGTACTCCTTCATCGAATTGTGCATACAAAGATTGAGGGTTTGGATCAAGTGAGTGCTTTCATTGAGATTGAAGGAAAACGGAGCACTGATAACTAATTTGTCTGGATTACTAGACCATTTGGAATTTGACTTCTCTAGAAGTGGAATCAGGGGGGAAGTTGAGGATAGAAAACTCTTAAATTTAGTAAGTTTATGTTGTTAAGGTTAACTAAAATCTGTTTCACTGAATGGAATACAACAGAAGTATGTCAAATAAAAATGGATATTTTAGCCCCACACCATGCAAAGCGAAGCCCGTTATTTAAGTGGAGAAGGTTGGAGGGGCGGACCCATTATCCACCGAGTTTAGAATGCTGTGATTGGTTCAAAGGGCGGGCCACAAATGGATTTCTCTAGATATTTTACCAAAGAATACATCTTTTCTCTATTGCTTTCACCACTCTGAAGAGGGAGTAGATCTGAACCTACTCAGTTAAGTTTGATGATGTGCGAATTAATTAATTTGCCAACTATGTCATGCAAAACGGGTAAAATCTGGAAATTTAAATTAGCTAATTTCTTCATAGTTGAATCTGCTATCCTTTCTGTATTTATGGTTTTGGCATTATCTTTTCTTTAATACTCAAGTTAGCATTGTAAAAAAATAGTAATTTCGAAGCAATATTTTGTCGATTAGATAATTTGAAGGATGAAATATGGATATAAGTATTTTGGAGGTGTAGAATTCATAATTGAATTGGTGCTGGTATGTCTTTGTTTTAGGTCTGACTCCATTGCGAGTGTTTATGTGGATGGATGTCCTCTTTGTGTATTAGTTTTTGCACTGAATTTGTGCGCTTTTATTATTTTTTCGTATTAAAGAGCTGATGATGGTACACTTTGTGATTTACAGAAAACAAAGGGGATGTCTAAAAAGATGAAGAAAGTAGTGGAGTTTGAGAAGCGCATGCAAGAGAGAGAATTTGAGCGAGCCTACTTTAGGGAATTCTGGCCAGATAATGTTTAGTTTGCCTATAGATTGGATGTGTGTTCGTTTCAACACATATCCAACTTTCTGATATTTGTAAATATTTTCAAGTCTACTTGTTAGGCAAAATGTAACAGTATTTTTACGTCCCATATTAACCAATTCCATTGGCTTAGACATCTTTTAGACAATCTTCATTTTTTAATCTTTTTGTACAATTATTGAGTATGTGTATTTTTATCTTCAAAATCAAATCTGCAGTAGTAACAGCCAAGTTATCTTACTAATTAAATAGTTGGAAAAATTAGACAAAATGTTCATTAAGTCAAAATTCCTTGATACAATTATCACTTATTTAACAAACACAAATTATTCATACAAGTGTTAAATAGATGCACGCATCTTCCTGGATAATTGGATTAACCATTAGAATGCAATTCACTGCTAAACAAAACTTTGGTGCATTAAACAACAAAAAACCATGGCTAATATTATTTAGCGACAGACTAACAATGAATTAACAAAATATTGACCTATTTAGGTGGATTAAAGATGAATTGTGTAACTAATTTCATAATGTTAGTGTGGCAAAAATAATATTCAACTTCGCTGGGGATCGAACCCAGAATCTCTGGTTTCGTAGACCAGCGCCTTATCCATTGGGCCACGGAGTCATTGTTGTCATGAATAGTGCAACTTGCCTATTATTTTCAAGGGATAAAAAAACATTTTTCAAAACTCATGTTTCATTAGTTAAAATATTTTCTCCCTTTTTTAAATTCCTTTCATTCACCTACATGTTATCTATCTATATATTAATTTTATATAATGAAGGAGAGTAGTTTGCAATGTGGTTAAGCCAAGTACGGGCATCTCCAACCCTACCCTCTATTTTACTCTTCAAATATAGAGTTCTCTATTTTCTCAGACAACCAGCTCCAACCCAACTCTCTGTTTTACTCTCTAAAAAAGAATCTTTTTCTCTCTTCTCAATATTATATTATTATTTCTATTTCATTTTTATTTTCTTATTTCATAATATATATCATTTTTTATTTTTTTTAAAAATAATTACCATATAATCTATATAATCTTCGTGTGATATAAATTTTCTTCTTTTCAAAATTTTCATTAAATATAAAATTATATTTTATTCTAAATTTCTAAATAAAATAAAGTACAACAAATATTATGTATAATACATACTAACAATCAATTCAAATAAAAGTGAAATCATAGATGAAATACAATTACATAATAAATAATGCATTATCGTAAAATTTAATTTTAAATTTTACATAAATACTCGACTTTCAAGACTGTTACGTTGCTCCCATAATGCTCTATTAATGCATTACGGAGTTCAAATAAGTAATTTTTTGTTCATATTTTTTTTATGTGTAGCTAAAAATTGTTTAAATCAACAATTTCATCTTGTATCTAATTATTTCGTGTACTAATTTACTTCCCCTATTCCATTTTGAACTATTGCAAAAAGTTTTCATGCTCATTAAAAAGTGTAGTTTAATAATTTATCACTATAACATAACATAAAAGTAAATTGTTTGAATTATCATATAGATTTTGTGTATTCTTCAGAGTGAAAAATAATTATAATTTAAAATCAAATACTTAAAGTGACAATTTAAAAAAAAAATTGAAAAAATTGTTAATTCGGGATGAAAATAGTATACTTATCAATAGTATGTTTTTTTAGATGTTATATTACTTAGAAAATAATTCAACAATTAAAGACTTAATTAATAGTCTCATATAATATAAATAATATTTAAAATAAATTTGAAATTACATATTTAAAGTGACAATTTTTTTAAAAATAAATTAGAAAATTATTAATTCGGAAATAGTAACTTGTCAATAATATGTATTTAGATGTTATATTATATTAAAAAATTAATTACAAATAATAAAGACTTAATGAATGATACAATAGAAATAATACTAAAATAATCAAAAAATGAAATAGAGAGGTGAATAGTAGTT
>JAJOOE010011046.1:0-25518 GCA_036250405.1 Solanum raphanifolium
GTCGAACGTCTGTCAGAGGGTGATCCTGCCCAATCAACGTCTGTATATCCAATGATATGCTCATGGCCTTGATCCTCAAAGAGTAGTCCTTTACCTGGAGCTGACTTTATATATCGCAGAATACGAACAACTGCTTCCCAATGACTATCACAAGGGGAAGTCATAAACTGACTTACAATACTCAAAGGAAAAAAGATGTCAAGTCTTGTCACTGGGAGATAATTCAACTTTCCAACAAGCCGTCTATACCTTTCAGGATTACTAAGTGGCTCCCCCTGTCCTGGAAGGAGTTTAAGATTGGGATCCATAGGAGTGTCAATAGGTCTACATCACATCATTCCTGTCTCCTAAAAAATGTTTAAGGCATACTTGCGTTGAGAAATAACAATACATGATCTAGACTGAGCAACCTCAATACCTAGAAAATACTTCAATCTGCCAAGGTCTTTAGTCTGGAAGTGCTTAAAGAGATGTTGCTTCAAATCGGTGATACCATCTTGATCATTACCGGTGATAACAATATCATCAACGTAAACAACCAAATAGATACATAGACTTGGTGCAGAATGCCGATAAAACACAGAGTGATCAGCTTCACTACGAGTCATGCCAAACTGCTGAATTACTGTGCTAAACTTCCCAAACCAAGCTCGAGGAGACTGTTTCGACCATAAAGTGACCTACGCAATCGACATACAAGGCTACTAGACTCCCCCTGAGCAACAAAACCAGGTGGTTGCTCCATATAGACTTCTTCCTCAAGATCACTATGCAGAAAAGCATTCTTAATGTCCAACTGATGAAGAGACCAATGACGAACGACAGCCATAGATAGAAAAAGGCGGACAAATGCTATTTTACCCACAAGAGCGAAAGTGTCACTATAATCTAGCCCAAATATCTGAGTATACCCTTTGGCAACAAGGCGAGCCTTAAGTCAATCAACCTGACCGTTTGGACCAATTTTGACTGCATAAACCCAACGACAACCAACAATAGATTTACCTGCAGGAAGGGAGACAAGCTCCCAAGTACCACTCTTATGCGAAGCAGACATCTCATCAACCATAGCCTGCCTCCATCCAAAATGAGAAAGTGCTTCACCTGTAGTCTTAGGAATGGAAATAGAGGACAAAGATGACACAAAGGCATAATGGGGTGATGATAGACGATGATAACTTAAGAAGATATAATGTGGGTTAGTATTTCGAGTGGATCATATACCTTTTTTAGGTGCAAGCGGTTGGCTAGGAGGAGGCAAGTCCGCAGTAGGAGCAGGGTTTGGTGCATGACATGAATCATCTGGGACTAGGGCTGGACGTGGATGGCGATGATAAGTTAGTAGTGGTGGCACTACAACTGGAGATGTAGAAGTAACTGTAGATTCCTTAAAGGTTGGCATAGGTAAAACCTGAGGTATGGGTAAGACCATAGATACATTGGGATGATCAGAAGATGTATAGGCTGAGACTCAAAAAATGTAACATCAGCAGACATAAGGTATCGATGAAGATCATGTGAATAACAACGATACCCTTTTTGAACTCGAGAGTAACCAAGAAAGACACATTTGAGGGCACGAGGAGCTAATTTATCTTTCCTTGGGGCTAAATTATGAACAAAGCATGTGCTCCCAAATACACGAGGGGGGGATAGGATAGAGATGTGACTGAGGAAACAATATGGAATGTGGAACCTGATTCTGAATAGAAGAAGAGGGCATTCTATTAATTAAATAACAAGATGAAAGGACTGCATCGCCCCAAAAACGCAGCGGAACATGGGATTCAATGAGGAGAGTGCGAGCAGTCTCAATGAGATGCCTATTCTTTCTTTCTGCTACACCATTTTGCTGAGGAGTATGGACAAGATGTTTGGTGAATAATTCCTTGGTGAGACATAAACTCCTGAAACTGGGATGATAAGTATTCTAAGGCATTATCACTACGAAAAGTACGAATAGAAACACCAAACTGATTTTGTATTTCAGCAAAGAAACTTTTGAATATAGAAAATAACTCAGAACGATCTTTCATTAAGAAAACCCAAGTGCATCTCGAATAATCATCAATGAAACTAACAAAATAACGAAATCCTAAGGTGGAACTGACTCTACTAGGACCCCAAATATCAAAATGAATTAATGAAAAAATAGACTCTGAACGACCCTCAGTACTACGTGAAAATGTAGCACGAGTGTGTTTCCCAAGTTGACACGACTCACAATCTAATGTGGATAAACTAGACAAACTAGGCATCATCTTTTGCAGTTTGGATAGACTTGGATGTCCAAACGTTTGTGAATTAGATCTGAGGAATCTGTAACCGAGCATGATGTTAAGGAATTTGAAGAGTAAGATAGTAAAGGCCTTGTGATTCATGTCCTGTTCCAATCATCTGTCCCGTACTGCGGTCCTGCATGAGAAAAAAATCATCAAAAAAGGTTATGCTACAATGTAGGGCTTTCGTCAAATGACTTCCAATCATCTGTCCCGTACTGCGGTCCTGCATGAGAAAAAAATCATCAAAAAAGGTTATGCTACAATGTAGGGCTTTCGTCAAATGACTAACAGATGCTAGATTAAAAGGAGTACCAGGGACATAAAGAACAGAGTCTAGGGTGACGGAAGATACGGGTTTGGCGTTTCAAACCCCTTTTGGTTTTGTTTGGATCCCATTGGCTAAAGTAATAGCTAGAAGAGATTGTGAATAAACAATATCATACAAAAGTGATTTATTACGAGAGATATGATCAGAAGCCCCTGAGTCTATGACCCATGATCCAAGAGTGCTAGACTGTGACACACAAGTAAAAGAATTACCCGCAACAGAAACATCAGGTTGTGCAACCGAAACTACTTGTGGAGACGTTTGTTTATTTGCACGATGGCCAAAGGAACTCTTTATATTCCTTTAGAACAATAGGATCATAACGGGGTGGTGGACCATGCAAAATATAGCATATGTCACGAGTGTGTCCAGGTTTATGACAATGACTATACTTGGATCGAGGTTTTCCAAAACGTTGTTTACTTGCGCGATTTCAAAGGAGCTCATTATATTCCTTTAGAACAATAAGATCATAACTGGGTGGTGGACCATGCAAAATATAACATATGTCACGAGTGTGTCTAGGTTTATGACAATGACTACACTTGGATCGAGGTTTTCCAAAACGTTCTCCCCCTCGTCGATTCTCCATAGACTGCTATGTACGCTGGAAACTGCCGGAAACTGCTACAGTGGTCTGAAAATATTGGAAGCTGCCGGAATCTGCCCATAGTGGCCTGAAAATTCTGATTTTGCCGGGAACTTGCCGGAAACTGCCCTACAATGGTTTGATTTCGCCGGAAACTGCCTGAAAATCACCAGAACCCTAATTCCGGTGATCGGATCTGGAGAAAACTAAATAGGTTCTGGTCGGAAATACTGGACGACCCCAACAGAAGAAAACTGCTCGAAAACAGATGACCGGAGCAGCACTCACGCGCCAGCGCGTGACCAGATCTCGCCGAAAAACTTCCACCTTCGAATGGCGCATGGAGGCGCGTGAGGGGCTGTTTTCCGGTGGATCTAATTGGGGTTCGGTTGCCTGAGCTTCCCAAGCCTCGTGATAGTGTTGTCTTTCGCACAACACCTTCAGAACGAAAGATGACACAAATCAGTCCCAACCGTTGTCGCCGGAATTTGACACGGTAACTTGAAGTTTCTCACCAATACTCTAATGCCATGTGAGAAATATATGGGAAAAATATTATTGAATTGTGTATCTAAATTGTTACATTGAGACCCTATTTATAGACACTACATTAGAATCCTTTTCCAACTAGGATTTCTATTCCTATTCCTATTTTAAGTAGGAAATACTTATTTCTATTCTAACAAAGCGCTTCAGGTCCACTTTTATGCTATTAAAAGTTCAAACTGATGACGAAGTTAACTTCATGGGAAAAAAACTGAAAGAAATTGGAGAATTTTTGTCGTTGATTGAAAGGAGATACGGTAATTAGAAGTCGAGGATTGGTGGTCAGATTACCAAAAAAATGTTTTGGCAGAGAGACAGTGCCTTCCTGTGGCTTTGAAAAGGGAGACTTCAAATGGTTCATTTTTTCAAGCCAAAGCACAGGGTAGAGTTAGCTATGCACATATTGGATCAAGTCCAGTTTCTTAGACAGTTGCTTCTTATCATATACTTTCAGCAAAGTGAACAAATTAAATCAGCATCTATCTTTCATGCTTATAAAAGATGAAGGTTTATAACTTGTCATATTGCCAATGGGTTAATGCTTTTTGAGAACTCTCTTAAATTTGACAGAAGTTGTTTCTCCTAAAAATATAGTCACCAGGAAGTTTGGACCCACTTGTAGTATAATATAATAAAATAAAATCTGAACTCTTACCGTCATAAGCCTGCCAACTTGAATGCCACACTATAAACTTGAATATAAGGGTGTTCAGATTAAATATCACCATGTCTTCTAGGTTTTGCGTTATCTGAGGCTCGTTGTTAATCTGCTTAGAAAATCAATTGGCAGGATTTCAGGGTAAGTACTATCTCTGGGGTGTTTTCAAAGCAAAGCGGGATTCCAGTGGGAATACTACGATGCCAAATGGGAGGAGCAACCCTGCAACTTGACCAACTCCTGTGAATGAATTGGCTGTTGTCAGAGATGTCGCGAATGCCAAAACATGGTACAATCATTTTAGCCCTTTGAGCAACAGTGCAAGCTTTGGGTCTTGAAGTGTGTCAGGTACTCTTGTTGTTTTGATGTGTTCCTCTCACATGTGTGACCTAGTATGCTCTTTGATGCATATCTGGCGGAGGAATGAGAATGACGAAGCAGCTTTCTTTTTAGAGCCATCTTGTTGTGGAGTTTTGCCCCATTGAATAACCTAATGTCCAGTGAAAGTTATCTGATTTAACAAGAGCCATCTGTTTAGCAGTTAATTCGAGGACTAGTGAGCTTCGTAGATCTCCATAAGTAAGAAAAGTTTTTACATTTTCTCTTTGTTAACCCCCCATATTTGGGGCTCATGTTGTATATTTTGAATGTAGATGCAGGTTATGTAATATTAAACTATCTTGAATGTAGGGATGACAATAAGAGTTGTGGGGGTTGCTTTTCTTTTTCTCATTTGTCAGTTTGCATGTTTTACTTTCAATGAGGCCTTTAAGTTTTGTTTAAACAAACAAAACAAAATTCATATACAATTCCATAAAGCTTATGATTGCAGGGCAATGATCATAGATCCCTTCATTCATAAAGCAGACTTCAGATGCTGGCAGTTGTGTAATCCTATCCATGTTAATCAAGACGATACTCTTTCTCCCCCCTTTTGCTTATTATTCCAAAATCCACATGAAAGGACCCTCATAATTTGAGGTCTTTGAAGCTCACATTCTTCAGCACATTGCCTAAATTCCCTGATTTCTGTCCCAACCTTTCATTTGTATTCATTATGCAGTTAAAAATCCCCATTATTGCCCAAACACTATTTATGTAGCCCCAGTGTTGTGAAAGGCGATTAGGTGAGGCAAGGCGACCCTTCATCGCCTATTAGCTTTGTGGTGAGGTGTTTTCAAAAGGCGACCCATGGCGAGAAAGGCCGTCGCCTTTTGTATTTTTTTATTTTTTATTTTAAAAAAAGAGCGAGCAATTTAGAGGTTTAAAAGTTAAAAGGTAATTTTAGGGTTTCCTTTTCAAATTTACACAGTTGCACTCTTAGACTGCCATTGTGACTCCAACCCAGTCGACTTGACCAGACTAGACTTCTTTGGTGACAAGCCAGACTTTTCCGGACTTCTTTGGTGACAAGCTAGACTTTTCCGGCGATTCAAAAGTCCAACCAATACATATTTCGTCTTTTATGGTTTGCCAAAGTGAAGAATGCTGTTAGATAAAAAGTTGGAAAACTATACTTGAATGTATGATTTGTAGTAAAGTTATGTTTAAGATCTTTTAACGTTTCATGTTTGATTTGATTCTCCAATAATTTAACCTACTTTTTGTAAGTCTGAGTGTGTGGTGGTGGTGGGGATACAATTCGAGATGAAAAATTTTAAGAAATTTATTTCTTCGGAAAATGAAATATATAGATTTAAAATTAATGTAAAGAATGATAAATATAAAAATTAGAGCATCTAAAATTTGTGAAATTATTGATAAGGAAACGGCAACTTTCATTTCATTTCAACACATGCTTACATGAGGAAATGAAATTTCTTGTCCTGTTATAATTTGAATAAGAGAAAATAATCTTTTTAAATCTCGTACTTGTAAAAATGAAAATCTCTTATAAAAGATGCATACCTATATATTACGTATATGTAACACTTTAATATAGAAAACTTGAAACACGAAACGATAAAACTGAACTCCATTAACATTACAATGACCTTATGAAGGTAAATCAAGAACCATTCCGCACATACATATTACGTACCAACACCACTCCTCTAGTTTTATGATATTACAAAATATAACAAAAAAGGTGATGACCCAATAATAATAATAATATATAGTTTAAGATACCACACTAAAAATGAAACAAGACACAAATAAATGATAAATTGTTGAAACATAGAGGAGAATTAATTAATTAATTAGGTCCTAGAGTCCAAAGCCATAATGGTGCTGAGGTTCATTGGGTTCATGTACTCAGAAGAACCAGTCAATATCTGCTGAACAATGATCCTATTTGCCCTTTCAGATGGATGAAATGGATCCCAAAATGCATATATGTCCCTATTTGGACACAAGTTTGATAATGGTGTACATAGCCCTATTCCATTGTAGGGTCCTTGTCCACAACATGCTATCTTTGATGTCACAAATCCTGCTCAAATCAAATCATGAAAATCAAATTCACACTCATTGTTTTTATCAGTACGCTAAACTTTGAGTCAACATACGGAAGTCAAAATATAAAGAAGTATATATAGAGTGTCAAAGAAATGAAATACATATATCGTGTCAAAGAAATTCAACATACTATATATATAAAAAAGAAATTGGCTTACTTACACAGTATAATTTTCTGACCAATGAAGGGTGTCAATTAACTCCGTTTAACAAGGGTAGCTTAGTCTCTGGTTACAATCATTTAATTTTGATTAAATTTTTCTGAGTTCTTATACACTTTCTATTAAGGATATATACTTTCTCCGTTCACT
Source organism: Solanum raphanifolium (assembly GCA_036250405.1). Lineage (NCBI taxonomy): Eukaryota > Viridiplantae > Streptophyta > Magnoliopsida > Solanales > Solanaceae > Solanum > Solanum raphanifolium. The sequence continues at coordinate 7,175 of JAJOOE010011046.1, forward strand.
TTTCTTTATCGTTCCAAAAATAGATTTTTACTTTTACTTGTCATATTTAACGACATATAAAAAAAATAATTATATTTTTCATATTTCATCCTTAGCAATAATTACTTATTCTCCTAATCATTTTCCAAAACGTAATATTAAATATCAATTAATATGAATATAGCAATAAAATACTCATATCAATTGCTACTTCTTACTAAGGGAATGCAAAGTTCAAAATGGACAAATAAACATGAACAAAAGGAGAAAAATTAGGGGAATTGGTGTATGTTGAGATTGATTACCATAAGCTTGAGGATTAGATACGAAATTCATGTTCATAGTAAATGTGTTAGCAGCAATAAATACATTAGCACCAATTTGTGAATTGAGATCAGCCAACATTTGAGTCAATTGAGGGTTGAATAAAGCAGCTGCACGCTGCAATTCCACTGAACATTCCCCACTTGTACTCCTCTGTGCTAATTCTGCAGGCACACAACCTATTGGTCCAGTACCTGTCACTAATACTCTTCTTCCTCCCAAATCATACAACTTCTGCAAAAGTGAAAAAACATACCAATTAACAACTTCTCCATCTTATATTACTTGTCCACGATATCTATTTTATTTATTTTTACTTATCCATATTCCAAAAACAAATTTTAACTTTTACTTGTCCTGAATCGAAAAATTATACTCCACTATACTATATATATAGGATCAAATCTATATTTTATGTCTATATATTTAATATTGAACCCCCTCAACACAAGTAAGGGGCCGGCTTGATTCAATAGCTATGGGGGTTTAGAAACTAGTAGGCGTGTGAGTTCAAATCTGGCTAGCAACATTTTTCAATGTTTACAGTTTATTTGATAGCACTATTTAGCATATTTTTTTAACCGCTCAATAAAAACTCTGGCTCCACCGCTAATTTTAACACGTCGAAAATTTCCTCTTGTGTAGGGGACCTAGGTCTGGGTAGGTGGTGCATAATTTGTTTCCAATAAATGCACATTTTCAGATAGGGGTCTTGATGACCATGTGATGATATGCTAGTCTGTCGCACCAACCAACCAAACATTCATCATATAAGTATGTCCCTACTCTTCCGAAATCAATCTTCGTAGCTCAGCTAATTAACTATATGAATTTTGATTTTGTTAACGAAAATTCGATTCGTATACATAAATGGAGAGAGATTACCTGTAATATTTTTCTGTACTCAGAGATAAGATAAACAACATAATCAGGTAGAGAAAATTGTCGAGATCTTGCAGAGAAAGGGACCAAATAGTAGTTATTAACAAAGTCATTTCCACCAAGAGTGATGAGGATAAGTGCACTGTTCACTAACTGCTCTGTTTGTTCTGCTCCAATTAAACCACTTACTCTCCTTTGATATTGTTCAAAGTACTCCAATTGTTTCCCAATTCTGATTATATTAAACTGAAAAAATATCATACAATTCAATTATAATATAAACTATATAAACCTTAGCATGCCACTTTACTATATTTAAGTAGCTTTTAAGCATCAAGTACTGCAATTGAATATATGAATAAACAATTACATGTTTTGGTTTAAGTATTGGAACTGATAATAAGCGATTGATGCGCGTGTGATTTGGTTGAAAAGTACATCAAAAGATATTAGAAAGTATTTTAAGGTGATTTGACCGGCTTTTAAGCTAATACAAACAGTCTCAACATTAAATGTGTGTTTTTTATTTATTGCTAAACTAATAGAATATATAGTACTATAGTAGACATTCACAATCTTTCTAGTGCTATGTGCATAGTATCCAATAATTTAAGAATCCATCATTTAAGTTTGACATAACACATAATATGTTATTTAATTAGGTTTCAGTTAATATCTATATATGTCCTGCAGTTTTGGGTGTACACAAGTAGACATGTAAATTTGTATAAAATTAAACAAGTAGACACATGTCCTACATGACATAATATACATAGAATGCCACATAGGACACAATTGTTGTGTAGGACACCACGTAGGACAAATGTGTCTATTGATTCAATTTTATACAAGTTTAAGTGTTTACTTGTGCACATTCAAAGTTGAAGGTCATAAATGCCAGCTGAAGCTAAGTTAGAGAACACAATTTAGATATAATGGAAAAAGAAAAGAGAAAAGCAGAATGAAAAATAGGCAACAAATTAAACTACTATTATAGTTTATTCCAAATTAATTGAGTTAAATAGGCAAAAATTAATGAAAATAATGAGTTGAATTTCACATACAAATTGGATGCCAGTGTCATTAAGGATTCCAACTCCAGCAGAAGCAAAGTTTGCTCCAACAAGAAGCCTATCTCCTGTGAGTTGTGGAGCCAAATATGGTAATGTTGGCTCCATACCCAATTGCTCACCTTACAAAAAAAAAATACACATTATTAGCATATTTGTGATAAATACTGTACCTTTTTTTTCTTTCATTTCATGTGACACTGTTTCCAAATTAATTAGTACGCTCTGAAATAGAATGAGTCATTTGATATATTTAAAAATAATTTAACTGTATATCGTATGGTTTTATATTATAGCCACATCAATGTCATTGCAGCTCTAACGTCACAAGTTTCAATTTTGTTTTTGTTTTTAAAAAAAACTTCATGCTGAGTCAAACATCGTCAGTGACAATAAAAAAATTATATTAATCGTGTATAAATAATGTAATTTTTCATCGAAGGGGTTCAAATGAGCCTCCTTGCCCTCCCTAGTTCTGTCGCTGAACAAAAAATAATATTTGAAATAATATTCATGCTTAAATGTTTGGGAAAAGGTAGAAGTACCCCCTAAACTATGACCGAAATCCCAGAGACACACATTAACTAAACTAAGGTCCTATACCCCCCCCCCCTCACCTTTTTTTTTTTTGTAAATTTGTACACCTTTTTGACTTACATGACATTCAAATATCTCCCACGCGCCTCAGTTGCGTGGAGTCACGGAGTGTGCCACGTAAGACAAAAGGTGTACAAAATTACAAAAAAATGAGTTCAGGGGTTAATAGGACCTTAGTTTAGTTAAAGTGTGTCTCTGATATTTCGGTCATAATCTAGGGGTACTTATACCTTATCCCTAAATGTTTTTAAATACAACTTCAGAAACCAAAAGTAAGTTGAAAAACAAATTGTTTGAACTTCAACTAAAAGTTCTATCAGAATTCCATGGTCAAACACACATTTTCAAATAAAATGATTTTTTTTTTTATTTTAAAAAACAAATAATTTTCATGTCCAAACGGATCCTTAAATTCCATAAAGAATGAATATAATAACTAATAGATCATAATACGTTAATTTATACTCTGATAATATAAAGAAAAAATCAATCGATCAAAATAATGTTCATCATACTTATGATATCGGGTATGTTGAGTCCATTGGAAAATCGACCAGTGGCGCGATGAGTAGGGTAGTCAATGCCATAGGGGGGAGAATCTGCCCTGGCACTAGTAAGTAAGTAATTATTGTTACCGTTATCTACTAATGAATCACCAAACACGAAGAAGGCTCGACTTTCAACTTCAAGCGAAAGATCACAAAATGCAAGCACTAAAATTAGTATACAATATGATAAAAAAGACAATGAGCAACTCATCATGTAAAAGAAATTAATTTGCTATGTGAATATACAAGAATGATTATGTATTTGGTGGATATTATATAGTAGTAAGGACTTCAGTAGTGAAACATCCAATTAATGTTTTTGTTCTAACTTTTGGTGTAGTAGATGGTGATAATTAATGAAACAAAAAGGACCACTCCACTGCTCAAGCAAAGCTGCCTTAAAGCAGTAATTCCCCTCATTCTAAAATACTCCCATCATGGACGGAGCTATCCTGTGGTCAAGAGTTCATCTGAAATCTTCCGATGGAAAATTATATTGTTTATTATATTTAAAATATATTTTTTAGGCATATATATATATAATAGATGTCAAATTCTTTTAGGCTGGTTTGTGTATCTACTTTTTTGGATTTTGAATTGCTTAGTGAAAATTTTGGCTTCGCCACTGCCTGACATACCCATTAAGAAAATAATAATTGACATGTCTATTTATCACACTGCACTTATTAATTGATATTTAGTACTATTATTTTTTGAATGCTTTGAAAAATAAGTAATTAATGCTCAAGTAAAATATGAAAAAAATAACAATTGTCTTTTTTAATGTATCAAAAATAACAGATAAAAGTGAAAATTTATTTTTGAAATAATTCACCCGTATAAAACGAGTATAAGAGTGGACGGCTTTTGTTCAATTCTAAAAAACTTGACAAATTGTTTTTTTTTTCTTTTCTTTAAATTCCAATTTTTCATATTAATGAGCCAAAAAAGTGGAGGGATCCATAAGGATATTTATGCAGCTTTTCTGATATGGTTAACTTTTTTTCCTTTCGTTTTGGCACTCCAGTGTCATTTTTTTCTTCTGTTTCTCACGTGTTGTCTGACAGGGGCGGACCCACGTTGGTTCCAGGGTTCACCCGAACCCCCTCGGCAAAAAATTACACTGTATATATAAGGTAATTTTCTGTATTTATTTTGGATATATATATTTTGAACCCCTTCAATGACAAGGAGAAAGAGATAGCTCAGTGGTATTTTCCCTGAAAATTAAGTCTCATGTTGAGGGATTGAATCCCTGCATTAGCGTTTTATTTTTTTATTTTTCAGTTTCAGTTTTTCTTTTGTTTTTTTTTAAGGTTTCAGTTCCGTTTTCACGTTTTTTTTTGTTTTTTATTTTATAAAACATGCTAAAAGTGTGGTTTTAAACTCAAAAAAATTCAAGGGTCTGCCACTAAAACTAAATACTACTACTTTCTTGAAATTTTGTTTTGTTGGCTTATATATATACGTTTATATTTTTATTTTTCGAACCCCCTGAACGAAAATCCTAGGTCCGCCACTGGTGTCTGATATTTATATTGACAGGGGCGTATTCACCTACACCCAAGGGGTGTCGAGACTCGAGCGATATCCCTTCATCGGAAAATTGCATTGTATATAGAGGCCAAATTTTGATTTAGTAGATACATCTATAAGGATTGACACCTCTTGAAATAAATTAAATATTTAGTCTAGTGGTTAAAATGTTGTGAAAATTCCTTGAGGCTGTGGATTCTAGTCATACTAGCCTCGTAATCCGTTACTCCATATTGGAATCTGATTAAATCTGGATTCTCACTGAAAAGAGTACTTACTACTCCACCACAACCCTCGTTGACAAGGATCATTCAAATTTACTAGCAAGATAGCTGCCTCATTTACAAGCTACGTTCAATGACGAATTTAGTAGGTAAATTAAGGAGCACGTGAACACCATATGTGAAACACCGTTCACTCGCAAAAAAAGAAAAGAAAGTGTTAGCTTTAGATTTTGAAAATTGTTTACAACAATCTTTTTAATACTCGTATTTAATTCTCAAGACATATCTAATAAAAAGGTAACTTAATAAATTATATATTATATTTATTATTTTTTTATAGACGTGAAATAAACTAAAATAACACTTATTTTAATACTAACAACATCTAGGACGTAATTGACCTATTATTAAATTTAGGGATTTATAAGTTGTTTGCTCTAGATTCATTTAATTTATAAGATATACTTGAAAAATAATCTTTCATTATTACTTAACCCTTTTTGCTCATGTTTTTATTTTTTTCAAAATTGTCATTTGAATATAGTGTTAATTAATAGCCAAGGACAGAGATTTCAACTTTAATTATTCGAGACAAAGGGAATAAACCTGGCTTAAAAATTAAAGTTTTTGTTGACAACTTGAATTAAGAGACAATAAACCGTTAGAGGTCTATTTTTTGCATTATTTTTATACATGCAATGATTTGATTTTAAGATACTCATCAATTAAGAATTGATATCAAATGCCAACTTTAATTTAGTCAATATCAATAACCTATTTAAGTATTAGGAACTCATAATCACTATAAATTTATTACGAGGAATAAATTTATTAGGATCCTTTAGCTCTTATTCTGTCCGTCCATTTTATTTGCCATATCTTTTTTTCATGCACTTAAGAAAAATATTAATTAAAAGGATAATTTAGCTAAATTATGTTGAATATAAATGTTTGAGATGACGGGCACTATCGACTTCTCACAACTTGAATTTTATTATATCAAAGTACGGATCCGCTTCGGTCTTACAATCTTGATCACACTTGATGCTTGTTTGCTTCAACAACACTCCTTACTTGAGCATTCACACTTGTTTGCTCTCTTGTTTTCTTACTTATTTAGGGGTCGTTTGGTGTGATGGATAAAGGGAGTTAATCTCGAGATAAATTTTGAGCACCCTTTAATCCTTTGTTTGGTTTCACAGCATGGGATAACTTATCACAGGGTTAATAATTAGTCCTGGGATAAGTTATCCCTATCTTTGGGTGGAATAGTAATACCGGGATAACTTATCCTGGTATAAGATAGATAAAATGACAAAAGTGTCCCTTTAAACTCTTTTTATACCTCATTTTTTATATCCATGTAAAATCATATATTCTTTTAAATATCATGTATAATAATAGTTATGACCTTCACTACTCCTTATTTTTATTATAATAATTCTTCATATTTTAAAAAAAAATTACACTATATAAATATAATTTTATTTATGAATTTATTTGACTAATTCTTATGTTTATTTATATTTTAATTTAATTTTCTTACTATCGAATTACATATTTTTAATTGTATATTCTTTTAGCCGCTTGAAAATTTATATTTTATATATCAATTAAAATGAGAGATAAAACAAAATGCTATGGTACTGAATACAAGCTTCCCGTGCAGTTTTCTCTGAAATTAGTTTATATTGGTATTCTTTTTAGCTAGATCTTTTGTGTATTTTTTATTTTTTTTATCTTCTTTTCATCTCATGTACGCTAATTTCGGGAAGAATTCTATTGTTAGTTCACATAAATTTTAAAGGAAATAGTAACATGAAAGATGATTTAAAAATGAAGATAACTTTAGTATTTTACAATTTAAGAATGATACGTGTTTAAATGAAGTAACATAAATAATAAATCATTTTGTACTTTAACAAATTTAGATGAAAATTTTATTCTTAAATACATTTGGTACAATTATGGAAATGCACACACAAAAATATTTAAGCTAAATAAGACTAAAGTTTTATTTTTAAGAATAAATAACTACTGCTTGAAAAGAAAATGTATATAAAAAAAAACTAAATAAATTGAAGGGTATTCTCGTAAACAAACAACTTATTCTTAGAATTTATGTAATGCATATTGTATTGAAAGCAACCAACCAAACGGTCAATAAGAAATAATTCCAGCATAACTTATCCCATCCTAACTTATCCCACCATAACTTATCACATCATATATAATTAATCTTATCATAACTTGTATTCCAACCAAACGACCCCTTAGTTACTTGCTTGGTTGCATACAACTCAAATGGACCACCTCTATTTATAGGAGGTGATGGAACAATCTAGCTAAACATATTTTTCTACTCTATTCTAGAATATCCCTTCAACTATTTAATTCTAGAACTACCCTATCTAGAACATTTCTAGACTATTCTTTATAGAATACTCATTCTAGAGATCTTCCTTCAATTCTCTATAACTCCGAAATATTCTAGATTTTTCATGACTTATCTTAAGTAAATAATTAAGTTGGTGATGAATTCTTAACAAATTATCTTTATTTATTACTCTTCGATCTTAATGATATATACTATTCTCTTTTTCATTATATTAATTATACTCTCTCTATATTTATTGAATAAGGACGATTTTTTATTAATTATTTTTAGTAAGCACGATAACTAATTAGTACATTGTAAGTTTCAATTTAATTACGTAATAATGTAGTTTCTTAAAAATGAATTTAAGACTTTTGTTAATGATATATAATATTCAAACGGTTTTGATCATAAATTCTTACATGCAAAAGGAGATGGTACTTGGTATCAATATGAGCTTTATTTGATTTTTTTTCTAACAGAACTTAAAAGACTATAATTTTTTATATTTTTTAATGATAACTAACCGTGAGAGCCATGTATATTGTTATGGTTACTCTTTTTCTCAATAAATGGGCTAGACCCAATTTTAATTTTTTTTAAAAAAAAAAAACCGTGAGAGGTTTGAAGTTGAGAAATCTACTTACTATGATATATCATATTAAAATGTGTGAGAGCATCATCTAAAATCTTAACATGTTAAATATGAGCATATTCTTATTTACTGAATTATATCAATATTAAGTTATTAGAGGAAAGTTTACATATGAGTAAAATTCTTTCGAGGTTGTTCAGTTGTTGGAACTACTACATCTTCATCAACCAATCTCTACTTGCATTGTGAAATTTTTTTTGTTTTTTTTTATGTGTGTTGTTAAAATAGCTATCCTTTTATATATAAAATAAAATAAAAATTAACTTAATGAACATAAGAGTCCTCTAAATTAAACATGGCAAAAGTTAGAGAAATGTGAGAGCATAGACCTGATAGAGTAGTGCTTGCAAATAAAAAAAGAAATGATTGAGGATTGTGCTAGAGTGGTAAGTACTCATTCGTTTTTAATTAAAGGTCTCAGATTCGAGCGAGTCCTCCTGAATATAGAGTTACCTTTGTTAGGGAGTGCTTACCTTTCAATATGGGACTTTTCGACACAAATCTAAATTTAGTCAAACTTCAATGTAAGTATCGAATACATATAGGAAAAAAAGAAGAAGGAAGAAGACATGACAAAATATGGGCATGTGTTCACAATAAATGTTGTGGGGGTAATAGCTCAGCTACCTATGTGCCTTTAATATCATTTCACAATTCTATTTTGGTCCCACTTTTAATATTGTCTTTTAACCCTTGCACCTTACTTTTAATTTGAAACCTTTTATTGTGATCATTTCAACTGAAAATCCTTTTATGGCAAACGGGTTAATGCTAAGGAACTCTAAGGATACATTTTGGTGTAATGAATAAAATAAATAATTTTGGAATAAATTTTTAGTACCCTTTAATTTTTTATTTGGTTATAAAGTTTGATATAATTTATATCAAAATTAATAATTAGTATTGAGATAAGTTATCTTTATCTCTGGATTGAATAATAATTTTAGGACAATTTATCCTTGAATGACATAGTTAAAATAACAAAAAAACCTCCTCAAACTATTTTTGTATATTAATAATTTTTATATCATTTATACTTATGGATGATATATTTATAAATAAATAACTTATTCTGAAAAATTATGTAATGCATATTATTTTTAATACAACAATCAAACATTCACTAGAAAAACACACTACTAAAAACTAATTTGTCACGATCCAAAAATGGGTGTGATGACACTCGTCTTATCCCTCTAAAACAAGTTAGCCTAAAATCCAAATATAACGATAGAAATGCGCACAATAAACTATTAATAACATAAATGCGGATAACTTAGTCAATCTCATAAATATCCTAAAAATCCGGTTGTCATGTGTACATGCCACTATTGTTTTACAACTGACTCCAAAGTAATACAAGTATCAAATGTCTTTATTTCTAGACTACAACTGTCACGCCCTGAGCCTACACCCTAGGCGGGACTGGCACTCGAGAACCATTGTTGGCCCCAAGCGAACCCTTGGCCTGACTTAACTTATAGCGGAAGACTTAAATAACAGAAAACAGTCTTAAAGGACAACTCATGCAATATCTTAAGGAAATATTAAACTAGCCAAAATGGCAACTCAAGTCTTAACGTATATAATTGAAAACGGAAAGACTAAAGAACTATAACTACTCGTCTATGAAGCCTCTAAAACAAAGAGGGATGTCGGGACAAGACCCCCAATCATCCTAACAACTGAAGTACTAAAACAATTTAAAAGGAGTCCTCCAGAAAGTAAGGAGGCTCACCAACTGCCTCTGAGTGCTCAACTGGATCAACGGGGCGCTGGATGCTGATCCTGGTTACCTGTTTCTGCATCATAAAATGATGCATGCCAAATAACATCAGTACATTGAATGTACGAGTGTGCGAAGGGAAAACTAAACATGACATAAGCTTGAAAGGAATCTGAAAAGAACACTTACCTTGGCTTTACTCAACTCATGAATAACTCAACTCAAATGCAAAGTAAAAACAAACAATAATAGTGCAGTTTATACAAAGCATTTAAAGTAGTAGGTGACAACTCAAAGTATTAAAGAAATACAATAACAAATCAGTTACATATAAAGTAATATAATACTGTGGGAGTTTCTCTAACCGACAACCATCACTATGAGCCTAAGTGATGATACAACGTCTCTCCCACGTTGTCAGAACTGTCCTATACCTTGCCGTGATATAAAATGCCTCAACTAAGTGGATCCACTAGTCTATGCTAAAAAGCACTAAAAAGTCATCTAAAAACTATGATCCTTTCTACCCATGATGGCTACATGGTTTATGGAGACTTGAGTTATTATGAATGTTATGCCGTAATTTTCCTAACCTTTAGAAAAATCACTTTTTTTGAAATGTTCTAAGTATAAAACAATTTGAGAAAAATACTTAGAAAAGAGTCGCCACTTAATTTTTTAAAGAAATTAAGAAAAACTTTATAATTTTCAAAGATTTAAACAGAAAAAAAAATCATTTGAAAATACCAAAGAGGGTTCGGGGTTCAATTTACACTTCGAGAAGGGTTTAAGCATTCGAAGTACCCGCTAACACGCAGTTGACCTGCGACTTGACTAAAATATATTTTTTGACTATTTTTTAGAAAAAATTGATTTAACGTAATAATAATTCACAATATTTAACTTCGATAAAATAGTTAAATAAAGAACAATTTTTAATTTTTTAAGAAAATGGGACCTTAATTGAAACATTTCAATTGAATTACAAGTTATTAGAATTTTAGCAAATTTACACTAATTTAACTTATTTGAATTGTTTCAAAAAATAATAATTTGAACCAATTTGATAAATTAAAGCATGAGGACTATCTTAAATTAATTAAAAGTGAAAAGGCACCAAAGTTTTGACTAACTTTTGAGAAAGTGACAAAGTAAAGAAAACATTTTTTTTTAGTTTATTTGAGAAAATACTCTAACTTAAAACAATTAAAAAAAATGAGTAAAAAAAAAAATAATGTTATTAAATAAAGAGCATATCTTTTTTAAGGACAAATATACCTAATTAAAGATATAAAAAATTTGACCGGTATACTTGACATAAAATACAAGAATACAAAAAGATGTTTTAAAAGTAAATCAACATGAAGAAAATAACTCATCCTTGGGGGATCTAAGTAAGTTAATTAAAAGTTATAAAGTTAGAGTTAAATAAAATTAGTCGGACATAATCAAAACAATTAGGAGAGTAAAAGAGATAATGAAATTGGGCCCCTTCTTGGGCCAATTTCGCTACAAGCTTTTGGGTTTTAACCCAATCCCCTTTTTGTATACATCGGCTGTATATCAGTATATATCGGCGTGTATATCAGCTCTTTCCGTGTATCTCCTGCTTTCGAACACCTGTATCCTACCTCATCTCTGTATTTTTATGTTTTTGACATGTATATCAATATTTTTTGTGGTGTATACTAGTGTATACTGCTGTATATAGAAAGCAAACAACCCATTCTGGACTTTTCAGGCACTTAAGTTTCGTTACTTCACGATTTGCAATGGGGGGATGACTCGAGGGAAACTGTTGGATTTGATCCAACGAGACAATGTGAGGAGGCAAGGGAGTCCCAAATCAAACTCGGTACAAAGAGGTTCATGCAAGGAAATAAAATGATAAGAATTAGAATGGTAATTTGAACAAATCAAAATCATTCATGGCTAATGATAAGAGACACCTTATCAGAAGCATCTAATAAGCTATAAAAAAATTTGAATTAATACATTAAGTTTAAGTATCCACAAGCAACATGTCAAGCATTTGTCAAGGTAGAAACAAACATAGATGCTAGACATGAGTATGGAGACCCATGCATACAAAAATTTAAAACTTCACCCAATAAAGGAAAGGAACTTTCAACGTATAAGAAGACAAATGAATTAACATCTACTCAAGCCAATCACCATATTGTAACAAATAAGCATGACTCACATGAACAGAGGCAAGGCAAAATTTCAAATTATACACGTAACTCTAATATAAATAGAGAGCTGGACAAAATCGTGGTGGCACATCTATTAGGCAACATATATAGCACCTAGAATTCGACAACATTTGTAATGAAGGTGCTAATGTCGCAATGTTCTGCACATATGTTGGACTAAGAAAAAAAATGATTTGGAGGCAAAATACTACCAACAGAAAAATATTCCAGCCACCAACACCAACAGATTTAAACAATTGAACACATGTGAAGAAAGCAAATCGTATTCGGATCAACTTGTTTGAACTAAAATTAACTAAGAACAAGCTATATATAAAAAAAAAAAAAATAATCTAATTCTCATGCTAGCAGATGCGGAATACAAACAACAACTGAATAGTTCAACAGAGTGCTCAATAAGCAACCACCATATACAAAAGATATCATCAATATGCTTTCATATCCACATTATACACCATTTTTAACCCAAAGTTGATTAGATTAATGCCAAAAGAAGCTCAAAGTTGAAATAGTTGTAATAAAAAAAAATTTAAAATGACTTAATGCTACAGAAGATAACTCAAATAATTACAAATTTGAATAAACTACAAATTCGGAGGAACAACTTAAACAAGAGAACATAATCATATTGTAATGAAATATAAGGATATTCAATCATTTTCACATAGATTTAATGCATATGCAAGTCATCTGGACAGCTACATGTCAACAATATCAAGGACCTAATCACTGAATCAAGATAGACACATATGCGACTTATTTATGATAACATTAACACCCAAAACAGTGGCAAAATTGACCTAGACAACTTATATGTTTATGGATTAGAGCCAAACCAATATGAAACCATTTCTAATTCTTTAACAACAAGCAGGACAGTGGAGAACTAACAATATAGTTTACATTTAATCAAGAAACAAACGAATGAAACATGAAGAAAACAAAGGCATAAGGAGTTGCAAGCTGATCGGAAACCATCTTTAAAAAAAAACAATGAAGAGGCAAACCAATAACTATTTCCATTTTTTTTAGATCAAAACAATACTCCATTATGGCAAAACAAATGTTAGGGACAACAATACAACAATGACAAATGAAACTAGGAGCTAAAGATGATAAGAATCTACACAACTCCTTAAATTTAAACTAAACAAATTCCTTTATACTTATGGAAAGACACAGTAATCCAACCTAGATGAGAACAACTTAAACTAAACGAGCATAACAAGAGGCTGAAGCTCAAACAGATCCGAAAAAAAAAGAACTTTAATTAGCCCACGAACTTAAGAAAGTAACAAGTTACGAGGACATATGCGGCAATCAAGAACAAGATTAACACTAAGAAGATTCATAGATTTAGAACTCATTTTAAAACAATAGATGCTGAAATGGACTCGAAACCATATAAAAAAACAAGTTACTAGCGAATTAGAACTCCGATAAACGTCTGACTACGAAGAAGCGAGAGCAAAGAACCATCGATAAAGAAAAACACTGGAAAAGAAAAGGCTCTGAAAGCAGTAGCTCTTAACAGAGAACATGAATTAATACATTTACATTTTTCTCAGAAGCATTAACATGAATTCTGACTCCTATTACTGAACAAATATGATGACTAAACCCGAGATGAACATTTATGGATGATTCAGATGAGTAACAAGACTATAATCAAATAAGCTAAGCTGATTTGTGACTATAACAGTAAAATACTAACATAAGAAGTAAAGGAACATTGCTAGATATACTCGTCAACCATATTCTAACCTATAGAGACTTAAAACGAAAAACTTAAGAACACATAAACAGAACACATAGAAGAATTACGAATTAAATAAAGCTAAGAAAGAATTTACCTCTTTTCGGGCAGTGAACTGAGACAAGACAAGCTACGAACAGGGATTCTTTTACCACGAGATTTTAATACTAACAGCAAGCCAAGAAATTCAAAACCAGCTATGAATAGAGATTTTCTCGGAACCTAGGATCTAGAGAATTGTTTGATTTTTTTTTTTTGTGTAAGACGACTATTGCTTCAGAACTAAGCTTCAAAAACCGTCCAAAACCGTTTTTGAAGCCTCTCCCCTTTATCACTTGAATGTAAAGGATTATTTATAGGGGAAGATGGGGTGATTTAGGGGGGAAATTCGTTGGATTTTTGAAATAAATTCGAACTCCTTTGCCCTTTTTTCAAGGCAACAGTGGAAGATATTCAAAAATCCAGAAAAAGGGGAAAAACAGGATGACGAAGTGACCGTCTAGGCCACTAGGTTATGGGTTCTGCAGGGTAGTTGGATAAGCATACTGTTTACGCATTTTCTGGGTTTGCAGGGTCGTTTCTAATCGATGTTAACGGTTGAAGGAGACGCTACTGGGTCTTGCTGCTTATCAGTGAACTGGGCCGGGTCAAAGGGGAATTGGGCTGCTGGTCAGTTGGGTATTGGTGTTGTTATGGGTTTCTAAATGGGTATTGTTAGTGCTGGGTTTGGTTGTAAGAATATTGGGTTGCTGATTGTTGGAAATGGGCTAGTGAAATGGCCCCAAATTGCCTAAAAGAGAGTTGCAGAAATTTGTTGGATTGGAATTGAGAAATCGGCCCATTGGATTATTGCCAGTGAAGTAAGGACTTAGCCAAATTGAGTTAATTAGTAAATTCGACTAATAATTAAATATGATAAATTAATATAATTAATTAATGAGCTTCTTAAAAATAACGAAATGAAATAATTAACTCAAATATAAGCTAAATAATTAAAAATATAAACTATTACATAACTAAACTAATTAACCAAATATTTAATTAAAACAAAATATCTTTTGAGACGATTTTCGGATATTCATAAAATATACTAAATACATACAAAATTAATATATAAATTATTATTAAGAAAAATAAAATAAAATAAAAATGACAAATTTTGTTCAAACTAACTCGCAAACTATTTTAAATTTTATAAAAATTAATTATTTTGAATCGTTTGGAATTTAAGAAGCTCGATGATTAATTTAAATTGTGGAGAGCCAAAATTGGGTGTCAACAATGAAATCGTCCCCATATCGGTGCTCAATACTACTCCCAAAATATACTCAGCTCGTATGTTTTTAAAAACAAAACTCTTTCTTTGGTTTGAGATAAGTACACAAAAACTAGCTCAAAGGCTCTCTTGGAAATCGGTGTTTCCTCTCTTGTTTAAATGTGAAAACATTTTAACTCTTGGGAATACTTAGTTCCCATATAATCATTTGAAGAAATGAACTTTACTCAACTCAAAACTGAAGCCTTAAAACAAAGTAAAAACGTTTGTAAAAGACTTCTGGAATACTCTATGAACTTCTCTTGACTTGACTCTTAACTTTCCTTGAATTGAATTATGGATTCAAGGATCATGATCTCATGTTTATGGATGATTTCATGATATTTAGACGTACCTTAGAGTGTAGAAATCGACTAGAAAACATAGGTACGTTGCTGGGGAACTAATACGGAAAGAAGTGGGAAAAGGTGGAAGAACTAGCGTCCCTAGCGCTCTAAGAGGCGCGGGGCGCCAACCTTGAAACTTCAGAGGCTGACTTGGGGCGCTCTGCCTAGCGCGGTACCCCAGAGGTCAAAATTCAAAAATTGTTTTGGGGCGCACTGAGAGGCGCGGCGTTCAACCCCTTCCCTAGAAAATGCCAAATTTTCTTCTTCGTTTTTCAACTCTAAACCCTCTAAATTCAATTGGTTCTTTCCCCAAACACTTAGAATCAACTATATCATCAATCTATGTAAGATATTCTACTCGAAAACACACCCAAAATCATGAATCAAACTCAAGAAACTTCAACAACAAGAACCCACAAGATTTCAAACGAATTATCATCAAGAACTTCTAATATTTGCTTTCAAAACTACACAACTTCACTGAATTGAATCATGATTGGCGCGTGGGTGAACTAACCCAACGCTATGTGATCTCACATACCTCGTAGGATTGAATCCTTGGTGAAATTCATAACCAAAATTGCACGATCTTGACCAATCTGAACCTTTCTTCTCCTTTCTCATCTTTTCTCTTTTCTCCAATCCCTAGCGTGTTTTCCAATAGTCTAAACTGATCTAATTCTGATTAGATCCCAATAAAACTCCTAAAATCGAAATAAAGTAATTGGGCATGGAAAAGACCAAACTACCCTTCCAAAATCCGGATTAGACTTTCCTTATTTAAACAGCCCAACTTCCAATGGGCATATCTCACTCATAAGAACTAGGAATTGAGCAAACTCAATGGAGTTGGAAAGATAATTCAAAGATCTTTTCTACGGTATCTGTAAACACATCTAACTCATCCTGATCTAGGAGTTATGGTCGTTTGAAGTTGACCAAAACTCAAACTTAACTTAACCAATTTTCCAGGTTTTTCATTCTTTCCAAAAATGACTCTTTCTAATTCTAGCTCTTTCTAGTTCTTTCAAATAGCGAGGTGTTACAATATCTCCCCCTTGGGAACATTCGTCCTCGAATGAGATTAATCTTAGTAGTCTAAGGGTGTAACATCTAACATTCAGCTCAAACACCCAACAAGCAAATCTAACACATTAAGCATATCAATTTAAAGAGTACTAAGAAGAGAATTAAAATCTTGATCTAGCATTTCTCCGGGCTCAAAGAAATGTGGATATCTCTTCTACATATCCTCCTCAGCTTCCCAAGTAGCTGCACTTCTTCAACATGGAAATATGAAATACCGGATGGACCGTTGCTAATTCTTGTGGTAGCTCCAACTCATAAGCTACATTACCAATACCAATATACCGGGGACTAAGCTTCCCCTTCTTACCAAATCTCATAACACCCTTCATGGGTGAAACTTTCAAGTATACCCAATCATCTACTTCAAACTCTAACTCCCTTCTTCTGATATCAGTGTAGGATTTCTGATGACTTTGTGCTGTTTTCAACCTCTCTTGAATGACTTTCACTTTCTCCATAGCTTGGTGAGCTAAGTCTGGTCCTATCAACCCAGCCTCACCAACTTTAAACCATCCAATATGAGATCTGCATATTCTCCCATAAAGAGCTTCATACAGATCCATCTGGATGCTAGAGTGGTAACTATTGTTGTAAGCAAATTCAATGAGAGGTAGGTGCTTATCCTAATTACCTTTGAAATCAATCACACAGTCCCTAAACATGTCTTCTAAGGTCTGAATGGTGAGCTCTGCTTGAGCATATATCTGAGGATGAAAGGCAGTACTTAAGTTCACCTTTGAACCCAAGCCTTTCTGATAAGATTTCCAGAATTGTGCACCTCTGTCTGAAATAATCGAAGCTGGAACCCCATGAAGTCTAACTACCTCTTAAAGATACAACTTGGCATAGTCCTCTATGAGTAGTCTTTACCGGCAAAAAGTGGGTTGATTTGGTCATTCGATCCATAATCACCCAAATAGAATCATGCTGCCTGCGAGACCTTGGTAAACCTGTGATGAAATCCATATTGATCATTTCCCACTTCCATTCCGGAAGTTCTTTATTCTGATCCATACCACCGGGCCTTTGGTGCTCTACTTTAACTTGTTGGCAATTTGGACACTTAGCAACAAACTCTGCAATGCCCTTCTTCATACTACTCCAACAATAAACTTCTCTCAAATCGCGATACATCTTTGTGGAACTCGGATGGATAGAATATATGGAGATATGAGCTTCCTCCATGATTTTCTCTTGGAGTTCATCCACCATTGGTACACACAACCTACCTTGATACCTCAATACGCTATCTCCCCCTGGTTCAAAAGCCAATACTTTTTGCTTATGAACATTTGCCTTCAATTCAAGCAAAATAGGATCTTGGCCTTGATTTTCTTTCACTTCTGACACTAACGATGATTCAGCCCCATTCATCACCACTACTTCTCCTTTTGTGAAATCCATTAATCGAACTCCTAATCGTGCAAGTTTGTGAACATCTTTTGCTAACTCCTTCTTATCTTCCTCAAAATGGGTGGTACTGCCTATAAACAATCTACTCAAGGCATCAACAACAACATTAGCCTTACCTGGGTGATAAATAATACTCATGTTATAATCCTTGAGTAACTCTAACCACCTTCGTTGTCTCAGATTAAGCTATTTCTGACTAAACACATACTGAAGACTCTTGTGTTCACCACAATAATGGTTGTGGATTAAAGTTGATTGATTCCTAAGTTGGAACCTTAGGGGGGGGGGGG
>JAJOOE010011047.1:0-15700 GCA_036250405.1 Solanum raphanifolium
AGGTAATCTGCAATAACATTCTTATCAGTTTTTATTACTTCAATTGTAAATGTAAAATTTAATATATTTAATACCAATCTCCTTATTTCTTTTGTTGTTACCGAATCTTGTATTTTTCTTGTTAGCCACCATTTTACTTGCGTATTATCTGTTCTTATAATAAATTTGTTATATACAATATATGGTTCAAATGATAATAAACACTTATATACCGAATATAATTCTTTCCTATTTATTTCCCATCTTATTTCTGCATTAGGAAATGTTCCTGAATAATATCTACAATGATGTTCTATTTTTCCTTCTCCATACCTATATTTTAATACTACTCCATAACTTTTTTCACTAGCGTCGGATTCTACTATATAAGTAAATTTTTTATTTTCATCCGGAAAATATAGTTTAGGTAGGTTCTTACATAATAATTTTATTTTTTGTATTTGTGTTTGGTCTTTCTTATCAAACTGGTATTCTACATCTTTCTTTAATTTTTGTTGCAATGGTTTTAAATTTTCTACTAATTTTGGTATATATTCTCTTACTTGATTTACTAGTCCTAGAAATGATTGTAATTTCTTTTTCGTATCTAGCTGTTCATTTGAGTTAATTATTTTTTGTACTATATGTGTTTGCATTTTTATCAATTTGTATTCCTAAGAATTCTATTTGATTTTTCATTATATCTGCTTTCTTTTTACTTAGACTTATACCTGAATATTCTATGATGTGTATAAATTTTTCTGTTAATCTTATATGTTCATTTTGTGTTTTGGAATATAATAATATATCATCAATATACACTACACAATTTTCTATTTGCTTAAAGTAATTGTCCATAAAATGTTGATATCTACCTGGTGCGTTTTTATATCCATATTGTAATACATTCCATTTATAAAATCCTTGTGGTACAGTGAATGTTGTTAGTTTTTTAGATTCTTCTTCTAGTTTTAAGTGATAAAATCCTGATTTACAATCAAATTTACTAAAATAATTATATCCTTGTATTTGTCTTATCTTTAGTATTTTATTTGGTATCGGATAATTATATGTTTTGGTTTTTGCATTTAAATTTCTATAATCAATGACCATTCTGCTTTTTCCTCTTTTTTGTTCACTATGTTTATTTACGATAAATGCCGGGCTTGTGTGTTTACAATTGCTTTCTTGTATATATCATTTTTCTAGTAATTCATCTATATGTATCTTAAATTCGGTTAAATCATTAAAATTATACTTTAATGGTTTTTGGGTTATTATACTATTATTATCAATTAACTCCATTTTTACTTTTGTTTTATGTTTCTCCCATCCTTGTAGAGGATCCTCATTATATAATAATTCTAACTTATCTTGAATTATTTTCACTTTATCTATAGAGAATATAATTAATTCTATTTTAGGGTCTTCTTCTTTTATATTTTCTAATTTTTGTGTAATTTTTTCACTTCCTTTTATCCATTCTGTTGTTTTTCTTTTTTTATTATTTACTCTTTTTGCTCCTATTTTTTGTTTACACGGTGTCGTGAACCACCAGTGTGTTCTTGTTATTATATGTGGGTATAATTTTTCTAAAAATGGCATTCCTAATAGCATATCTTTTGTAGTTAATGCAAAGTTATATATTTCTTCTATAGTTAATATCTTATCCCATATTTGTATTTTTATATTTTTTGCCTTATATGTGATCATGCTTCCTTCATTATTAAATCCTGTTACTTCTTAATTGTCCAGTCAAATGACAACAATGTATCCTTTTCACACGTGGATCGTACTCTAAAGAATATAGAGATATACGTATGCATATTATATTCCTATTTTTCGAGAAAGAAAGATTATTTCTGACAAATCCTCAACTTAAAAAGAATAGTTATTCATAGAAGGGTTACAAGAACAAAAACAAATAACAACAAAATATCATGATACTAAATAAAAATGAATCAACAAAAAAAAAAAAGACATACCGAAGAATAAGAAATCATGCAATCACTTTGATGTTGAGTTAAACACCTTCATATAAATTAAAACAATACTCTATTGATTTACTAAATTACTAATCAATATTTATCATAGTAATAAATTTAACTGAGACTATATAATAATAATAATAATAATTTTAATAATAATAATAATACGTAATCTGATTATATAAATATTTTTGATAATATTAAAGCATAGAAGTTAAGCTCAAAATGAAATTATATGACCAACTAATCCCCTAGAACTTGGTCAATGGAGTTCTAGAACCATCATAAAGCTCATGAAGTATAGGTGTCCCTCTTTTTGTTATTGATGAAGTCAAAGTTATTCTACTGCTCACCCACGCCACGCTATGCAATTATAAAGGATTATTCCACAAGAATGTTAAATAAAAAAAAGTACTGTAACTTTTTTATTCCGGAATAAATTTTTCCTTACTCAGAGATATCGTGTTCGAATCCTTTTCTTTTTTTTGTTTATTTTCATATGAGAAAAATTGTAATCTATAATATTTTTATATAATTTTAGTTAAATAAAAATATAAGTAGAGAATATATGCAAATCTTAAAATATGCCTCTTATTGAGTAGTTAGTCAATGAGTTCTAAAACTTCATGAGGAACAGGTGTACCTATTTGTGGAAATCATGAAGTCAAAAGTCATTGTAGAAGAATATACAAAGAATTATTCGAAAGGCCTGTTAAAGAAAAATAAAGTTTTTTCTAGCTGAAATCAATTGATAAAGAAAAATAAAGTTTTTAGTTTAAGATCGAATAATTTTAATAAATTTTTATTTTTTTATATTTTACGATAAATTAAAACTAGACAATCAAATTGAAATGAAGGAATATACAGTGAGTTGTTGCAGCTGTACTAGATTATTATAGCAATATTGTCTGTAACAACCTAACGCACTACTGTATATGATACTTTATAATATGTAGACTTGTTGTCTTTCAATGTGAGACTCATTATAATACTTGGCCATAAAGAAAGTGTGTATACTAAAATATGAACATTAAAACAATAGTCGAGGTCACAATTATGAGTTATGAGAGGACTTTTGCAAAAGTAGAATCACCTTTGCGAGTTCGATTTTTTACTTTTAAAACATTTGACAATTAGGTGTGCAAAAATTATCGTTGAAGGTTCTAAGAAGTTATATTTGATGAATAATACTACTATTTCACAAAATAATAATTCTTCAGTTTCAATTTATGTGACATCATTTGACTTGACATTAAGTTTAAGAAAAAAAAGAAATCATTCGACTTGATATCATGTTTTTTTTTTAAATAAAGACTTGTGAAATTTGTAATCTGAAATAAACTTTAAACATTTGTGTGATTATAGATCATTTTATTAATGATAAAAGGTGAATTTTAAAGTTAAGTTATTTTCAATTATAAAAAAAATGACGTAACTTGACAAAAAAAAAGTAGAAATTGTTGTCACAACTATATTTGTTTCTCGCATGATCATGAAACTTTTCTACTCAACATTGCTATCAAATTACACGAACATTAGAATGGGAAAACGTAAAAAAGAAGGTACATATGAGAAAAAAAAAGAAATCAAAATAAATTAGCAATTCAGTCGTCCCAACATATAATCTTAACTCAATAATGCAAAACTACAACATTATACTCAACAATAGCATCACCATTCTTACTTAAAGTATGTGTTTTCGCGGTTGCAACACCACGAGCTAGCCTGAAAACACCAGAACCACCAACAATTGGCATCTCTCGATATTCATTCAAAACAGTGTTACGTCCAAGTAGACTAAGTGTACTACCATTATATTTCCCATGAGTAAACACAAAATTCAAACTCATCAACAAACTAAATTCCTCAAGAGAAGCTGCACCAACAATTCCTTGAGCTCGACCAATAGTCGTTGAATTAATTTCTGGTCCCGCTGTCAATCGATCGTCTAATATTGCTAGCGTGCCAAACGCCGTAGGCGAATGAGACGTAGAATTAGCCTGAGCAATTGGTATTGCCGTTGGATTTTTACCAGCAACTATGTCGTGAAAATAGAAATGAAGTTTGGTTATTTTTGGTTTTGCATGGGAAAGTTTTTGGAACCAATTTTCAACTGCTTTAGGACCTTGTGCAATATTGCAATGAGCTAATGGAATTGATGATAATATGACAATAGCAATAGAGCAATACAATAAAATTGAGTTTAGCTTTGCCATGTTTTGGTTTTGTGTCTTTGATTTCTTCAAATTTAATGTATTGTAAGTAAATATTTATAGAAAGAGGAAAGGATGACTTTCGAAGAAAAGAATAATGTAATGATTTAGGTGGGAGTCGTTGGACGCCAATGTTGATTATTTTATTCGCAACCACACTTTCCTCGAAACAACTTCAACATCCTAATAAACAAATGTTTTTTTAAATTTTTTTTTTAATATTTTGGGTTAAGAAAATATTTTTTGGTAAGCAAACAATATATTTTGGAAAAACATCTATTACTGAATGATTTATGATAAAGTTAGCAAAATCAAATTATATTTTGGCAACATTTTGAAGTATAAAGAATTGATAATCATGTCCAAGTGTTTGAGTACATTAATTAGTAAAAGAAAAATGATATACCCCCACCTAAAAATCAGTGCAAAGTCAGAATATTGTGTGAAGGATGTTTAATATATGCACGTAAAAGATATTCCCTCATTCTAATAATAGTTATTCGCTATATTAAAAATAGTTACGTTGTTCAATAATACTTGTCCAATTTAAAAAATCAATACTTACATAATTTATCTTTTTTGTCTATTTTACTCTTGCTATTAAATAATCCCTATTTATCATCTAACACATTTCTCAAAACATTAAATTTAATAAAGTGAAAAGATAATATCGTAATATTACCCCCTACTATATATTATTTTTTAAGAAGTGTGTCAAGTCAATAGTGGACAACTATTGTTGGACCTATAATTTTAGGGTGAATAATGTACAATCAATTTGCCAAAAAAAAGTCTATCGTACTAAACACGCATTATAAAGTCTTTGGTAAGAGACTTCATGAGTTCCACACAGGTCACTTGGTCACCAATCGTGGTGTTTACGTTTGTTTCTAGACCTCCTTGATTAATTTATTATTACAAAATTAACTTTTTATCATAAAAATTTCAACTTCAATGTTGAATTTCAATTTGATGATTAATTTCTTGTAAAGAGTGGATTAAATAATTTATCACTTCAAAATAAACTTGATTTTTTTTTAAATATCAATGTATTGAAATTATTTTACCATCTACTAACTAGCTAGTACAAAATTGAGATTATTATATTATAAGAATTTATAAATAGAAATATTTATTTTAACCGTCAAC
Source organism: Solanum raphanifolium (assembly GCA_036250405.1). Taxonomy (NCBI): domain Eukaryota; kingdom Viridiplantae; phylum Streptophyta; class Magnoliopsida; order Solanales; family Solanaceae; genus Solanum; species Solanum raphanifolium. Next base: position 5,330 of record JAJOOE010011047.1, read on the forward strand.
ATATGTTTCTTAAAAAGATATTATCTACATCTTAGTTATCAATAGCAAGGATTAATGTTGATAACTTGATTGTTCTTACAGACCAAGATTTAACTTATTTAATCTGGATAATTCGACTCGAATTCAGATAAACCAAATATAATTTTTAATATTAATGGAGAAAGCTTTATAAGGTAAGTGCGTCTATACATGTATAATTTATTTTGTTCTCTTTTAACATACGATTAATGATCTTTCTTGTGACATAAAGCAAGTGGACGGTTGATCATATTTAGGGCTTGTTTGGATAGGTAATTTATAAGTCAAAAGTTAAAAGTTATAAGTAGACACTATCGTACTTTTGACTTATTTTTTTTAAAAAAGGCCTAAAAATGGATATTAACAACACTTTATAACCCTTTCAAACACCTCCAAAACTAAAAAAAAAAACTACTCCCTCCGTTCATTTTTAATTGTCATGGTTTCCTTTTTTAGAGTAAAACTATAAGAATTTTGACTAATATTTTACGATGCATTTTTTTTTTTTATCATATTGATATGCAAAAATTGCAATTTATAATATTTTCGTATAGTTTTTTAATATATCTAAAAAAAATTTGGATAAGGTAGAAGTACCCCCTGGACTATGACCTAAATCTCAGAGACACCCCTAAACTTTACTAGGGTCCTATTACCTCCTAAACTAATTTAAAATGAAATAAATACACCATAAACGCTGACATGACATAGAGAGTGTGCAAACTCTCTTGAATGCAAGTGATGAGTGCACAAATTGGACACATGTCATTTTTTTATGGGTAGCTTTATAATAAGTTAGTACACATTTTTATTATTTTAAAACTTATAGTATATATTTAATTATTTTTATTTCTTACTTTGTAAAATATTTATTTTAATTTCTTTTCACTTTAAACTTTTTTTTAATTAATTTATTATCTTTTCACTTTCAAATATTTTTAAAAAATTATGTGTATTTTTTAAAAATAATAATTTAAAAGTGTCCTTTAATTTTAATTTTTTTTTTATGTTTTATTTGATTTTCTTCACTTATTTGATATCCGTTCAAAATTAGCTTATTTTAAATACAAGACATTTGGAATTAAATTTGAAATCAAATCAAAACGAAAGACAAAGAAAATAGAAATCAATCAAAAAATAAAAGAGAAAAACAAAGAATGTAGGTAAAAAAAAAAGAGTGTATTAGCTTAATTTAAATACAAGATAAAGAAAATAAGAATATTTTTTAAAAAAAAATAATTAATTTTTGTAAAAAAAATTTAAAATTTTTAAATATTTTTTTTACTTTTAAAAAAATATATTATTTAATTATAAAAAATAAAATAAAATATTTACACACGTGACGGGCGAGTGTGTACAAACACAACCAACTTGGGTGGTTGAAGGTGCACAAAAAAACAAAGAAAATGAGTTCAGGGGGGTAATAGGACCTTGGTTAAGTTTAGGTGTGTCTCTGAGATTTCGATCATAATCTAGGGGGTACTTATGTCTTATCCCAATTTTTTTGTTTAAAATATCGAATTAATGTAATCAAATTTAACTTTGAAAATTAGTTAAATTAACTTTCAAAAACCGCAACATGACAATTAAAAATAAACGAGAGAAATACTTAAAAATCAAAAACATCTAAAAATAAGTTAATCCAAACAGACACTTACACGTAAAAAAAAAAAAAAGAACATTAAAAGTAATTGTACCAACGTTTGGAGTTTAGATATTTGACTTCCAAACAGCTGACAAAAAAGTTACACGAGTTTAGATGCTCAAGCATGGCATGAGACGATTGATTTTTCAGGTCGCATTTCAATTTATTAATTTTATATCATTTTTATAAGAAACTTTTATTTTTATACACGAAAGATTTGAAAAAAGTCATTTTTTAAAATTTATTTTGTAAGTGATCAAAATATATTGATTTTTCTTTTAAATTCTTTTTAAATTTTTTTTTTTGTGTCAAGTCAAATAATATCACATAAATTAAAGTGGAAAGTAGTATATTGTTTTAAGAGCAAACCTATTTGAAAAACGTTTTCTATGGTCCTTGAACAAGCATTATACAATCAAAATCTCCGGTCGGTCACCTACTTATTGCAGTCCATCGCATTCCCATGTGAGGAACAATTAGTGACTTCTTTGCTTATGCTTCTACGCAAGGATGGCAATGGGCGGTACGGTGTGGGACGGACCGGGTTGAGTTTAATCCGTAAAATTTTAATTCGTCTTGTTCAGTACCACCTTGCATAACAATTTTTTTTATTTTCAATCCGCTCCGCATTGACCTTCTTCACATGGTTCTGCACTTGCATAATTTTTTTACTCTATTTTATTTTTCTAGTTAAGTTTGATACTAAAAATAAAATTTAGGATAAATTATCTATATGCATACCTTTTTTTTTTCTTCATAATTCTCATTATTCCCTACCAGTTATAAAATTTCCCAAAATCCCTTGTTTTACTCCCAAAACCCCAAACACTGGATTTAATCCTAGCTTCCAAAACCAACGTTTATCCCTTCCTTATTTCACTCCACAAATCTCTCCCTATTTTTAGTCACATAATTCAGTTATTTTCTCATTCATGTTTGAAATTCAAAACCCGTCTATTTCATGTAGGTTAAGGATATTTTTACACAAAAAAGTTAAAAAAGAAGAAGATATTTATGAGTCTTTTACCTATTTTAAAAAATACTCTAAAATTTATAATTAAATAAAATAAGTGAACTTTCAAATTTGAACACTACAACGTAAATTAGAAAAAAAAGAAGTAATAGTAGTAGTTATTATTTGATAATAATTAGTATAATATTTATAAATTTTACATATTTTGAGTTGGTTATGGACTCTAACAACTAATCATTTATTGAAAACGATTAGGATTCTTATATTATTATTATTATTTAATCTTCTCATTGTCTCATATAATATTAGTTTCAATTTTCCCATAGTTTAATACAGTCTAATATTTTCCTCTGTTTTCATGTGTTTTTCATAGTCAAATTTCTTTAATGGATTGTGTTTGTTCATGTATCTAATTGATAACATAATTCTTATTTATTGTGATACATTTATAGATACACTTTATTTCAGCTTACATAAACCCTTCTTTCACAACCTTATTGTATCAGATACATTATTATCAACTACAAAATGATACATTATATATCCCTCATCCACCTATTGGGTTAAAAATACCTCTCAGTTCACCTTTTTGGTCCATTTTTACCCTTAAAACTAACACCCTTTTATTTTTCAATTATTATTTATTACATGACATCTTCTAATTGGATAAAATTCTAACCCATTAAATTTTCCTTCATCCGCCCCAACCCATATCTATAGCCCCATGACCCAAACTCAATTAAAAGATCCTTTAAGAAAAACATCTCTCTTTCTCACAAAAGCTATTTCAGAACCACCCATCAACTATAAGAAGAAGCATTTTCAGCTAATTCAACTGCTGTGTGAAAGTTTGAAGTTGATTATGATTGATTTTTGTGTATTTTTCTAACTTTTCTGTAATGATAATGTTTCAAGGTGACTTTATGATAATTCTTCTAAGAAATAACAACTTATTCTGGCTTTTGAAGATTGTGAAAAAAAAAAGAAGCTATTTCAGGACCAAGTTAAAGAATCAAGCAACTTAATTTGATGTATATGTTTCTTTCTTAAAAACCACGTATCAACAATCCACGTCTCTGTCAATTTTTTAAAAGATGTTATGGTGTTCTTGGTGGTCCGTGGTGCAGGAGAAAGTAAACTATCATAATATTATGCCCAAATACAGTTGTTAGCTAATCTTTTTTATCAATTGATTAATTATGTAGCAGGGCATGTGGGTGATCATTGATATTAAGTGTAGTATATTGTTTTTCATGTAAATTTTTTTGGTACACAATTTTCCTGCAAGAAGCTATTAGGGTTAATGGAGAAAGAGAGGTTAATATATCCTTTATTTTTAATGGGTTTTAAATTGGGTTTTGGGTTATGGGCTATGGATATGGGTCAGTGGGTAGAGGAAAAAATCTAATGGGTTGGAATATTGTTTTATCCAATAGGAAGATGCCACGTAATAAACATTAATAAAAATAATTAAAAAATGAAGGGTGTTAGTTTTAAGGGTAAAAATTGATCAAAAAGATGAACTGAGGGGTATTTTTAACCCAATGGGTGGATACGGGGTATATTTGAACCTTTTCAAATAGTTCAAGGTTATTTTTGGCCATTTTCTGTATTTAAAAAATGTATCTTATCAACTTGAAATCTTCCACAATTGCATATTTATCTTTCAAGACAAACAATGTATCTTCTTCCAGAATCATAGACTGAATAAAGATACTCAAATGATGCAACAACCTGTTAACATTAAAAAGATTAGTTATACACTTCATAAAATAATTATTTCTATGTATCAATCAGACACATAACTTATACTTAATATCATATATAAAATATAAATATAATCTGATACACACCCTCATTCTTGAACATTTTGATGCGTTTACAACAAATTAAACATGTATAATGTATCATCTATGTATAGTATTTCACAAACACAACAAGCTACAAAAATAGTAATGTATCATGCTAAACATTTGGTCATGATATAATAATTTAAATTAATACTACATGTATATGATATATAATAATTATCACACAGTAATCTGTTGAACTCTAAGCAAACACTTTACGTGCAAAATTTACTTATTTAATGAATCTAATTAATAGGAATACAATACTTATCAATTTATACAAGATACATAAATACTAATGTATCACGATTGATATAGTCATCTCGAAAACACAAATAAAAAATCGAAGTAACTACATGTATCTGATATTTAACCACTACCACACAATAATGTATCGATCTAAAAGTAAAACCTTATGGACAACATTTACTTTAATGTATCAAATAGGATTACAGTACTTAAAACTTCTTCAAACCTCTAACGATGATAGTAACAAGACTAGCGAAGATAGTCAAGAAGTATCTTCTCAATTTTTTTGATAATTTTAAATAAAAAATGACAGTATCTTCAATGAACTAAGAGAAGAATTTTGAATCTCAAAATTTTCAACAGTTTTGAATCAAAATTGAAAGGATCTTCGATGAACTGAGAGAAGAATTTTGAATCTTAAAATATTCGACAATCTTGAATCAGTTGAAAGGATCTTCGATGAACTTGAAGATTCACAAATAAAATCATTTTTTCAACAACAATTCCATCACTTTTGTATCCTTCATGACTCACCTCGCTACACAAATTTCTGAATGTCTTAACAAAATCGATATATTCATCTTGTATAAGCCACTTTGATAGAATATTTTGGATTTGATATGATTTCTGATAGATGGAGGAGATGAAAATCTTATATCAAGCACTTTGGTCGAATACTATGGATCTGTTACGATTTCTGATAGATGGAGGAGATGAAAATCTTGTATCAACCACTTTGGCTGAATACTTTGGATCTGTTACGATTTCTGATAGATGGATGAGATAAATATTTGAATTTTCAATTCTTTGAAGTTGTTATAGTCTGAATAGATTGATATCAATCTGTTTTGAGTGATTGGGGGAATGAAATTAATTTTACGTTTAGGTTCCATATTAAGCGCAACTGACCAGATTTGTAATGTATCATGGGTGATGTATCCAGATTAATCTTATGTATCCGGATGAATGATTCTTTAAGGAGTTTTTGTAAATTAGAAAATAGTAGGGATAGGATTTTATAGGTCTTATACTATGAGATTTATGTAAGTTATACTAAAATTTATAAAAATAAATTTATTTTTTCATTAAGTTATATTAAGGGATAAGGCATAAGTACCCCCTAGACTATGACCGAAATACTAGAGACACACCTAAACGCAACTAAGATCCTAATTCTTCCTAAACTCATTTATTCGTATTTTTGTGCACCTTATGTGCTGATGTGACACCTTCAACCACCCATGTTGGTTGTGTTTGCACACACTCGCCCGCCACATGTGTAAATATTGTTTTTTTTAATTAAAAAATATTTTTTTCATGTTTTTTGAAAAATATTCTTTTTTTTATCTTGTATTTAAATTAAGTTAATACACATTTTTTTTACCTTGTATCGAAACTTTTTTTTAACCTACATTCATTATTTTTTCTCTTTTATTTTCTTTGTCTTTCATTTTGGTTTGATTTCAAATTTCTTGTATTTAAAATAAGTTAATTTTGAAGGGATATCAAAATAAGTGAAGAAAATCAAATAAAGCATAAAAAAATTAAAACGTCAAAATTAAAGGACACTTTTAAATTTATTTTTAAAAAATACGCATGATTTTTTTAAAAATAATTAAAAGTGAAAAGATATAAATTAATCAAAAAAAGTTTAAAGTGAAAAGAAATTAAAATAAATATTTAACAAAGAAAGAAATAAAAATAATTAAATATATATATAAGCTTTATTATCAATAAATGTGTGTACTAACTAATTATAAAGTTATCGATCAAAAAATGACATGTGTCCAATTTATGGACTCATCACTTGCCTTCAAGAGAGTGTGCACACTCTCTATGCCATGTCAGCGTTTGTGGTGTATTTATTCCATTTTAAATTAGTTTAGGGGGTAATAGGATTCTAGTTAAGTTTAAGTGTGTCTCTGAATTTCCGTCATAGTCTAAGGGGTACTTATGCCTTATCCCTTATATTAATTTAATAGATAATGATTTAAAAATTTATTTTTTAGAGGTCAATTGAAAAATATATAAGAAATTGATTATTTTTTATTGAACCATTTTTATTTACTATCTTGCATATTTTAGTAGCTTTAAAAAATTATCTTAATAAATAATGTTTATGTCACGACCCAAAAATGGACGTGATGGCACTCGTCTTATCCCACCAAGACAAGTCAGCCTAAAACTCAACCATTATAATAAAATGCGGAAATTTCATAATCAACTCAAAAATACCCCAAAAATCTGGTTGTCACGTGTACAAGCCTCTAAAGTATTACAACTGATTCAAAAGAAAAACACAAATCTCATATGACATTGTTTCTAGAGTAGAACAAGATCATAAACAAGAGTAAGAAGGTCTGTTGAGTTGACAAACATCTACCTCACAAATCTCCAAGAAGTCTCGGAAAAGAAGAGAATATATCACAAAGGTCCGGGCTAGTGACCTACAAAAAAATGTAGTAGCAAGGGGTGAGTACCAAACCACGCGGTACTCAGCAAGTAAACCTCTAAACACAAGCTAAGGGGATAGAATACGGGTACTCCTTACACCCCAACCGAACCTCCACAACTACAACCTGCATAAAATCAGCCCAACCTAACAGTTCATGATTCACATTGCACACAACTCAACAACAACACTCTAACAATTGCATATCCTCAACAACAAGCTCAATATTACCAATCAAAGTTCCAGAGAAAGGCACTCACAAGATCAACAAAACACAATATCAAGTTCACTAATGATAAATATGTGCAATGCAATGGAATGCAATGTCAAGTATAGTGATGCATGTCTGACCTAGTGATACACACCCGCTGTCTCTCAGTTCGGGACCCATGGGGGACATATCTGTCCATGCATTCATCGCGGCGCGCGATACGACCCTCGATAATAGTAACCATTGCGGCGCGTGATACGTCCCTCGAAATATAGTATCCATCGTGGCGTGCGATACGTCCCTCGAAATGGTACATCCTCTTATCACAACCATGTCTCATAACCAATGCAAATGACATGTTCACACAAATAATGAAGAGATGACCATTTTCATAACAATACACAATTCACAACAATACAACCGTGATACAACATCAACAATGTTTCAACAAGCCTTTCAACCCAGTCTCAAACATCACACATCAACAATTAAACACATTGCCTTTTATTACCCTTTTTTCATCATTAGAAAATAATCAATATGTACAAGTCAACACATCACCAAGTCTCATTACCCCCAAACGCATATCACAAGGAAATACACGAATTCCATACACTTAACAAGGGTTTAGAAATCCACTTGCCTCAAATCATCGAACAATCACTCCGGAACTTGAGTCTTCCCCTTTTGTTAGGCTTCCAAATCAGTGCAATCTATTCAAATAATCAATCACAATAAGTTTTCGAAACTAACAACACCCATAATACAATAGGTTTAGCCTAGACCCAAAAACTTACACAAACCTAAAATCAAGTTCCTAAATTTTGATGTCAATCATCATGTCAACCCTCATATTTTCAAATTTCAAGCCTAGGGTTGCGTTCCAACTTCTCCAGTATCATAATTCTAATAGTACTAGTATTCATATAATAAATTACTCCTTATATTCAATTATCTACCTTAATATATCAAAACTTGAATCATAATATGATAATTATAAGAAAGAATTGGAGAAACACAAAAAACCCGAATTATGAACATAGCTTTTTAGGTTACAGGAAAACCAAAACTTTTCAGAACTCAAATTGACACAAGTTAATCTCAAAATCCTTTTCTCCATCCTATCCTTCTAATTATCATACTATAATTTGATAATAATTACTGAATAATTACAAACATATTATCCTACCAAACCACACTTTCCTTTGATCAACATTCTGCCGCCATTCACCAAACTGCAAACAAAATTATAACTTCCTCATTCTATACCCACTAAACACCTTAGCCATTAATAGTCTTGCATACATTAACCCACCAACATGACACACCCACCAATAGGAATAACGATCTTAACCAAATTTAAAAACTAAATTGTTACCTCTAACATAGAGTAATAATAAATTAACAAAATGTCACCTTTATGCATATACTCAATTCACTGTTTAAAGGCGTACCTACCTGAATCATGAAGTTTGGCCGTTTTTTTTCCTCTCGTTCATCCGCCTAGGTAAGTTTCTGCCTCCCTTTCTTTTCTAAATTAATTATTTATTAAAACGTGACAAATCCCTAACTTATTTTAATAAAGTTTGAGCTAAGGGGTATAGGGTCTTAAATGAATTTTCAGACTTGGTCCATTATTATCAATTAACTAAATAAATATCCGTTAATTTAATAACTGTAGTTATCGAATAGCTTCAAAATTCTCAAACCAACTTCACCGACTAATCAGGAATGAATCGGGGCAACTATCGGGATGGGTGAAACGGAAATTTTATAGAAATTTCAAAAAAAGATTTTTCGAGTTATTACAGTTTATCACTCTTATAACATGTAAAAAGTTAAAATTAAGTTTGAACCCATATAGAATCACATATACCCGCAATCCGCCCCACATTAGTTTTTAAAAAATCCAACTTTAACCCGCCCCGCGCAACCTTAAACCCGTCCGCCCCGCATCCGCCCGACCCATTACCATCCCTAATTCTACATAAACTTTATGTTTGTTTAATAAGAAAATGATCAAATTATTTTAATGGCACAATTTATTTTATTTCATCCTTAGATGCAATGACAATTTGTTTCAATTGGATGTGTATTATTTTGGCCAAAATATGTTGAAAGAATCTTTGGGCGTAACTGCATTGTGTGTAGCCAAATAATTTTTTTGTTTAAATGGAATTCTAAACATGTATTTTAAAAATAAATTTAACCTGTAAATATGACCTAGAAAATAATAAATTTAAAAAGTAAAAACTAAATTTATATATATTATTAAGAAATATTGAATAAAAGGATGTCATCCCCTTTGGGTGGTTAGGTGGTCAATTTTATGATCACTTCAATGGTGCTCTCTAAATTAAACTCATCAATTAGATCGGCTTGATCTGATTCCGATCCGATAAGCCAATTCATTAAGGGTCTGACACCAATTTGATCGGATCGATCACCGACCCATTAAATTACTGGTCCAGTCCTTTGTTGGGCCGGATGGCCTTCTTAGCCTAGTAGACCGGCCTATAAGTGGTCCATCATTCCTAATCGGTCCGATAAGATATTTTTTTCATTAATATGACCGTTGAGCCAACGACTACTTTCTGAAGTGTGGCCCAGAATGCCCCCAAAAAATTATTGTAAGTATAAATTGCAGAAATTTCATACATTAAGGGGGCTAATTACATTCTATCCCGAAAGTTTGTCCAAATACAAAAATTCTAAATTTTTCATTGCTCAAAGATACATTTCTTGGTTGTCTGATACATTGCAAATATTTTAACTTATATAAGCTGACCTTTGTTTATTGGTTAGTGAATATAAACTTAAAGTAGATTACAAAGGGGGTGTTACTGAAATGATTGAAAATTTAAAAAAAATAATTTTTTTTGTTCCTTCTATTTATTTGATTGATGCTATGTTAAATATGTGTATGAAATTTTCCATTATGTCTGAATTTGTTCGCATTATATATAGTTATTT
>JAJOOE010011048.1:0-25694 GCA_036250405.1 Solanum raphanifolium
CCAAAAAAAAAATTTTTAAGTTTGTTTTAAAAAAATATTTTCAATTTCAAAATTTCATTTTTTCACCTTGCCCTTGACCCCTTCCCCCCCAAAAAAAAAATATTTTCAATTTCAAAAATCATTTTCTACCCTAGTAAAAATAAAAGATATTTCTCAAAAAAAATATTCATTCATAAATCAAACACTAAAAATATTTTCCGAAAAATATTTTCTACTCACCAACCAAACATAAGAAAATAAGTCAAAAATCAACTTATTTTCCAGGAAAACATTTTCCTTCATACCAAACACACTAGGTCACTGGACTTTTTCCTTGGTCATAACTTGTGTCTCGAACCTAATTTCTTTTATCTTCAGACATATCTTGTGACACTACACTTATGCATTGAGGCATAACTTCTACCTTAGTCATAATTTCTTGAAAAAAAAACATAATGTGACACCTGAATTTTTTCTGAATTTTTAAAAAGACACATTAACTATGCGGACGTCCTATTACCCCACTAAACAATTTTGAATCGATATTATTACGCCATTTTTTATCCACCTGACATAGAGAGTGTGTACACTCTCTCGAAGAGAGTGAGAAACCTAAAATAACTAATATAATTTTATTTTTACAAGTATTTTATTATATACTATATTTTCTTATTTTTCTTATTATTTTAACTTATTTTCCATTTTATTTTTTCTCTTTCTTTCTTTTTTCTTCTTCAAAAATTCATTGTCATCTCCATTAAAGTTTCTCACTTTCAATGTCACCATTTTTACCACAACTTCACCTTCTTCTGGTTTTACTACTATTAGTTTTACTCTCTTTAATTTTAAAACTTTATCTAAATATTTTCTTACTTTTCGAATAATTTGATAAACCCATTAGATTTCAAGTAGATGATTAGGAAGTATCATATAATTTTTTTTATTCGATTTTAGTTAAGTTCTTTCAATTTTTGGGGAATTCATCGATCCTCTTAAAATTATCATTTCTAATTTTGAAGTTATATGAAAAGGAGTAATTGATGATACCTTCAAAATTTTAAATTTTCTTAGAAAAATTATTAGTTTTGTTATCAATAATTCAATAAATTCAAGAAAATAGTATGAATTTGATTTTATAAAATAGTATGCTAAGATATTTGGTCTTTTAAATCAGCTATTATTATTTATTTATTTTTAAAAGATTATATTACTCTTACTAAAAAATGCTATTTTTTCTATTCATTTTATAAGTGACCATCAAGAAATCTTAATTATTTGTTATTGGGGTGAAGGTAAATGTCTGGAATTGCAAAAATTCACTTTCTTCTAATACATATGGTTGTAAATTGAAATTAGTTAATACTATGACATTTATGTCCATTGATTCAAAATCAAAAAATTATCTCTATCTTGAAGAGAAATGACAAAAATGGTCCCTTATCTACGATGGTTGACTCAAAATAGTCACTTTAAGTATTAGAATTTGAGCATTTTTTGTCTTTTAAATTTATTAAAAGTGAGCACTTTTAATCTTTATAAGGTATTTATCAAATTTTAATTGTTAAATTCAATTGGAATTGTGAAAATATAACGTATATAACAGGGACTCACATTTGGAAGTACAAATTTTATAGTTTATGTTATTTTTTGCTCTATTTAAGAGTCTGATGAAATTTTTTGTGGCTCAATTTTTGTTATTAATTTGTCTATTTAGTGTTTGGTGTATTTTTATAATATTGCGAATTTTGTAGTAATATGTAGGCTATTTTGGAAATGCTGTGCATTTTAACTGTATAAAAAATGAAAAAGTAATAATTAAATAGTAGCATTATCTTAATGGAAAAACAGGAGGTATAGCCTTCTATATATAGAGCCATAATAAGTATAAGTGAATTGTCCTCAGTTTAGGTTGTGCAACGGCCAATATTGAGAGATGACAAAACTTGAAATAGTATCAACATGTGTAATTAGGTCCCAAAAATCCATAGAAAAAAAAATCGAGTTAACTCCATGGGATCTTCAAGTCCTCACAGTGGATCCTAACCAAAAAGGATTACTTTTTCGTAAACCAAAACATAAAGAATCATCAGAAATTTTTATCAATCGCCTAAAAATTTCACTTTCTATAACTCTAAACTATTTTCCTGTCCTCGCGGGTCGACTTGTTGCAAGTAAAAACAGTGATGACGACACCTTATCTTTCTTTGTTGATTGCAGCAATGAAGGAGCTGAATTCACACATGTCATTGCACCTGACTTGAATGTGGCTGATATCTTGGAACAAACTTACGTGCCAAAGATTGTCAAGTATTTTTTTCCACTCAATGGAGTACGCAACTATGAAGGTGTGTATATATCTATGTATGTTAGTTAATATAATATAATACTAATGTTTAAATCATTAATTATATTGTGTTTCACCAGGTGTTTCGAAAGCATTGTTGGCCGTTCAAGTGACTGAGCTAGTGGACGGAATCTTCATTGGTTGCACTATGAATCATTGTGTAGCGGACGGGACTTCATTTTGGCATTTCTTCAATTGTTGGTACAACCCCGAAACTAAACAAACACCTTAAACAAATAGTCTGAGTCCGAAAAGAGTGGACTTAAACAAGAAAGATCCATGGCAACTCGAAAGAACTGGCTCACCCTTGAATCCGATCACGCTCAATAGTCACCTAGCTGAGATCTATCAATAGCCGCCTGAAGATACCCTATACTCAACAAGAAAGAGCAAAAGCAGTATCAATACACAACCACAACGTACTGGCAGGATCACGCGGCTATCCCATTAAGTGTAACATACATTAGTCAATACAACAATATGATCACATGCACGTATCGAACATATACAATATCATCAACTTATACGAACAATGAACGATTCTCACATATCACAGTTATATCAATTTAGAGCAACATACCGTCTTCCAATATCAATCAACATTAGATATGAACGAACTTATCACAAGTAGATACACCACACAATTCAATGGTCCTCTCACGGAACCCAAACCCAAACAGTTAGCATATCGGTTCGTGGTACCCGATCCAAGTAAATGTGCCGAAACGTGGCAGCCGATCCCATATTTATGCTGGAACGTGGCAGCCGATCCAATGTTTATGCCGGAACGTGGCAACTGATCCCATATTTATGTCGAAATGTGGCAACCGATCCCAGTTAGTTATGCCGAAACGTGGCAACTGATCCATTAAATACACCACAATCACAAGTATATCCTCAAGATCATACAATTAAGTCATGATTTCATGGTAATCATCATTCATCTATCGCTTTTACAACAAGTATGATCAATAATGCAGCATTCATATACATACATGTATCATAATAAAGCAAGAACAAACATACATCACACAATTATAGAATGACAACCATCAGCTACCTCGAATCCAAGCTTGAATCCCCTAATTAAGGCACTTGAATCTTCCCTTTCCGGATTCTTCCTGCTTGTTCGTGGTCTAAAAACATACAATTAATGCAAGGATCAACAATCAAAGGTCTAATTATCCGGATTATAACAAACCTAATAACCCTAGACCAAACCCAAGATCCTAATACCCAATTTAGGGTTGTTTCCACTATAGAATCTATAACAAAACCCTCCCCCATCCATATTTATCCATTCTACTACGTTCCACGGATCGAAAAATGAATTCGAGGAGTGAAAAGCTTACCTTTAGCCTCAAGAATGGTGAAAAATGAGTAGGAGTCGCCTGGGGTTCATTCTTTAGCTCTAAAAGTCAAAAAGTGCATAATGAGGTCGTTTACGGGATTATTAATAACCTTAAGTCGCGTCGGGCCCACCACAGCGGCCCCTGCCAAAGCGGCAAAACCCAGCGCCAAAGCGACATTCTCGAACCAGTGAGCTATTCAAATAATTCCAAAATCCCCATTTCATAACACACCTCTAACCAATGACGCTTAGAAAAATACCATTTATGCTAAGATCAATTTCGGGAGTTCTACTCCCCCGAATTCAATTCCGTAAAGTCGTACGAATTCCTTAACGAGTTATCTAACCACTCATGTAATCAAAATCATAAATGATTCACTCGATTATTACCAAATTTTCCTACACCTCGATGACTACAATTTCGTCCAGATCTGGACAAGGTTGGGAAAATTCAAATACTACGAAAAAGTTTTCTGACCCCAATTCTTTCCCATTGGCTTTTCCCTATCGACGAAATCAGGTCGTTACAATAGATACCAATTTACCCATCACTCGTCCCCGAGTGATCAACTAGGAAAGACTGTCTAAAGTAAGGGTAGAGTAGTATCTGAATCGTCGAATTACTGGGGATACTTGTCTTGCATGCCATTCTTACCGAATCTCATTACCCCCTAAGAGTTTCACATCTCCAATCTCAAACCAACTAATTGAACACCTACACATCATCCCTTACAATGCCTCAATGAAGTCATCTCAATACTCGAGTGATAAATATTATTATATGTAAACTTAACTAACAACAAAAACAATTCCCAACAACCACCAAAGTTGATCGTACACACGTCTACAACATGTTACCAAGGACCTTGACACAATCATCCGAACGAATCCTTTAGCACTTAAGCATGATAAAATTCCAAGTCAATAATTGTTACAAATAGAATTGAACCTGAATCAACCAACACACACTCATAATACCCAAACAATCATAGTTATCAACAACATCTCCATCTCATAACATAAATTCCCATAGAGTGAATGAGGAAAGATACCAATTTGTATCACCCAGATACCAATTGAATTCAAGTCATAGCACGAAGGAGTAGAAAGAAGTGAGTTTTTCGTAAAGTCCTATAGCCTCTCGAAGAAAAATACGGACGTCTTTGTACTTTTCCACAAGACTCTACTAGACTCGTTTTGGTACAATGAAATCAACGAACCTAGGCACTGATACCAACTTTGTCACGACCCAGACCGTTATGATAAGCAACCACGCTAACCCTCCGGTGGGAGAACCATTACTACAACTCAAACAAATAAATTTTATGAAAACTAAGGCATTTAAAGATACAGAAGTTGGTTTAAATGACATTAAAAAATATGGAGTTCCCATAAACTCCCCAAGTTTTAAAAAATTAACTTAACCAAACTATTATGGAAGAAGAACCTCTAGGACCTGAAAGTCAATGTACCAAAAATCTACTAACGACAAGTCTAAGAACAAGGGGTACAACCCCGAAACTAAACAAACACCTTAAATAAATAGCCTGAGTCCAGAAAGAGTGGACTTAAACAAGAAAGATCCATTGCAGCCCGAAAGAACCGGCTCACTCTTGAATCCGGTCACGGTCAATAGTCACCTAGCTGAAATCTATCAATAGTTGCTTGAAGATGCCCTGTACTCAACAAGAAAGAGCAAGTGCACTATCAATACACAACCACAGTGTACTGGTAGGATCACACGACTATCCTATTAAGTGTAACATACATTAGTCAATACATCAATATAATCACATGCACATATCGAACATATACAATAGCATCAATATAAACGAACAATGAATAACTTAAAGATTCTCACATATCGCAATTATATCAATATAGAGCAACATATCGTCTTCAAATATCAATCAGCATTAGATATGAACGAACTCATCAAAAATAGATACACAACATAATTTAATGGTCCTCTCACGGAACCCAAACCCAGACTGTTAGCATACCGGTTCGTGGTACCCGATCCAAGTTAGTATGTCGGAACATGGCAGCTGATCCTATATTTATGGGGAACGTGGTAACCAATCCCATATTTATGCCGGAACATGGTAACCGATCCCAGTTAGTTATGCCGGAACGTGGCAACCGATCCATTCAATACAACACAATCACAAGTGCAAGTATATCCTCAAGATCATACAATTAAGTCATGATTTCATGGTTATCATCATTCATCTATCTCTTTTACAACAAGTGTGATCAATAATGCAACATTCATATACATAAATCTATCATAATGAAGCAAGAACAAATATACATTATACAATCATAGAATCACAACCATTACCTACCTCGAATCCAAGCTTGAATCATTTAAGGCACTTGAATCTTCCCTTTCCAGATTCTTTCCGCTTGTTCGTGGTCTAAAAACATACAATTAACGCAAGGATCAACAATCAAAGTTCTAATTATCCAGATTATAACAAACCTAATAACCCTAGACCAAACCCAAGAACCTAATACCCAATTTTAGGTTGTTTCCACCATAGAATCTATAACAAAACCCTCCCCCATCCATATTTATCCATTCTATTACGTTTCACGGATCGAAAAACAAATTCGAGTGAAAAGCTTACCTTTAGCCTCAAGAATGGTGAGAAATGAGTAGGAGTCGCCTGGGGTTCGTTCTTTAGCTCTAAAAGTCGAAAAGTGCATAATAAGGTCATTTAGGGAATTATTAATGACCTTAAGTCACGTCGGACCCGCCACAACGGCCCCCGCCAAAGTGGCAAAACCCAGAGCCAAAGCGGCATTCTCGAACCAGTGAGCTATTCAAATAATTCCAAAATCCCAATTTCATAACACACCTCTAACCAATGACGCTCAGAAAATACCCTTTACGCTAAGATCAATTTCAGGAGTTCTACTCGCCCGAATTCAATTCCGTAAAGTCGTACGGATTTCTTAACGAGTTATCTAACCACTCATGTAATCAAAATCATAAATGATTCACTCGATTGTTACCAAATTTTCCTACACCTCGATGACTGCAATTTCGTCCAAATCTGGACAAGGTTGGAAAAATCCAAATACTATGAAAAAGTTTTCTGACCCCAATTCTTTCCCCATTGGCTTTTTCCTAAAGACGGAATCATGTCGTTACAATAGATACCAATTTACCCATCACTCGTCCCCGAGTGATCAACTAGGAAAGACTGGCTAAAGTAAGGGTAGAGTAGTATCTGAATCGTCGAATTACTGGGGATACTTGTCAAGAATGTCCTTCTTACCGAATCTCATTACCCCCTAAGAGTTTCACATCTCCAATCTCAAACCAACTAATTGAACACCTACACATCATCCTTTACAATGCCTCAATGAAGTCATCTCAATACTCGAGTGATAAATATTATTATATGTAAACTTAACTAATAACAAAAACAATTCCCAACAACCAACAAAGTTGATCGTACACACGTCTACAACATGTTACCAAGGACCTTGACACAATCATCCGAACGAATCCTTTAGCACTTAAGCATGATAAAATTCCAAGTCAATAATTGCTACAAATAGAAGTGAACCGGAATCAACCAACACACACTCATAATACCCAAACAACCATAGTTCTTAACAACATTTCCATTTCACAACATAAATTCCCATGAGCTTAAGTTATAACAAATTTGATCTTTAGAAATCAGATACTCGTCGAGGGATATGTCCAAGTATACAACCCCTCCAGCAACACTATCAAAATGCTAGATTCAGTAATTATAGATTACCTCTTAAGAACAGTAAAATTGGACCCAATGATCCTCATATTCAACCACACATAATCGATACATGACCTCGACGATTAGAGGAATATTAAGATTGCCGGACAACCACAAATACGCATGGTAGCTCTTCTATAAATTCTCATAAGCAAGGTGGTACATGTAGAACCACTAAAATACTTTAACAACTCCAAGACAACACCAATTATATCATTCGAAATAACCAAATATTCCCAATCTTCCCATTCAACCAAGAGAACATCGCAGGATTTGGTACCCCTGATCCACCACTAGGGATCCACCCACAAAAGTGAAAACACATGAGAGCATAGCTAGTGAATCATACTCACAATACTAACAACCATCATAAACACTTCGATCATTTACCTTATTATAAACCAATCTTTTAAAAAATGAAACCTTTCTTAGGTACTTAACAATCAATAGTAGTAACCTTGCGACTCAACCCAGATGTACGTCTTTTCAATTGCTCAATACCTGATACAATTGATCATTTATCACATTGAAATTCATACCTTGACAAAATATATTGCCTCAAATGTAGACTTACAATGAAAAATCCAAATTGTAATTTCCACCATATAACACAATCCCTTTCTCTATCAACATTAGCTTGTACCTTAAAGATATTTATGAATTCATGGATCTCCATTTATCATTGTTCGCATCTCTATCGACCTTACCATATATTTCGCTAAAATTTCAATCATACTCATTACTAGACTCAAAAACAAAACCAAGCACTTGCCATTACACTCAAGCTAATGTCTGCACACTACTTTCTCAAGTCTTTTTCGATAGTTTTTAACCCATCTAATGGACCCATGACATTACTACCATAGCCACAACAAACGAATGAAATCACACGTCTCTGAACCCAATTATTTACCCTTCTGAAGATATCTCTTTAGCCTTTGCAATCAAATAAAATATTCTTGCTCTCGCCTCTCTCTAAAGGTTGTACTACATCCAACTATTTTTCTTCATTATGACTCTAGCTCTTTAATTTCTATTCGAATGGTATTATATCCACCATCTCTTAAAACTTTTCATACAACCACGTTACTCACCAAATATTAGAAAACCACGACCTTGGATACTCGCATGTCGTAATTACTATACAAAATTCACTTAACCAACAATTTTATTATATAATTGCATCCTGTCACAATCCATCACGAACTCTTATTGCCATTACACTTCGTCAGCCTTGACTATCACTACGAAGCCAACAATTCATCAACACGACACCTCAAACTCAGGTAAACTTATCAAATTACGCACTTTCTTACTAAAATCTTCAATTTCCTTCACCCAAGTGTACTAAATGGGACTTTCTTTATCCATAAGCTTGTCATTCCGATATTAATCTATTCTCTTATGGCTCAAGATAAAATCGTCAGTCCTCATACTAACCTCCCTCTTCTTAACAACAAGACAAGAGCACCCCACGGGGAAGCACTATGACGGATGAAACCTTATCAAAAAGCTCTTGGATTTGAGCCTTAAGCTCTCTCAATTTTGACACCACATGAATAAACTTAATAAAGGGGGATTCGTCCTCAATATCCCGAATATGAGCCAATTACACCAAACAATCCTACCCCACACGAAAGATATGACCTTAGCTGACATAGTCTTGTACCCCTTTCCCACTCTAACCTTTCCCTACTCGGGATCTCTAGAATTACTGACTTAGCTTTACCATTAAGCACAACATAATAGAGGGATAACCAAGTCATGCCTAATATTATATCAAGTTAGTCATATCCAGCATAACCAAATCAACCCAAATCTGACAATCCATAACACAATAGGACAACATGATATTCATGGGTGACTATGACTTACTTTTCAACTGGGGTAGAAATATGGATGAGAGCATCAAGTATATCACTAATCATATCAAATTCTGAGGTAAATCGCACAGACACATAAGAATAAGTAGAACCTAGATCACACAAAACACTAGCCATCCGGGTACAGACAAGAGTATCTCTTGTGACCACTGCATCACACTCTCAAACTCGGTCTTACTCGAAGAAACATAAAAATTAAGTCCTGTCATCTTGACGGGCAACCTCCTTGCCTACTTGCACTACTCCTCTACCTGCATTACCATTTCCCCGGCCTCCACGTCCTCACTGATTTCCTCCTCATATGCCCAGGTTCTCCATAATTTAACACACCTTATAACTCATATTCGATTGCTAAAAACTGAATCAGATCGCGTTGGTTAGTTCAGGGACGATTCGGGGTCCATAATTGTGACTAGGTAAAACATGGAAGATAGGGGTGAGGTTCTGTCTCGTCTTGTCCCGCTTTGGCGGGAGGAATCCTGCACTGGTGGCTTGATAAGTCCACAAATTGGACTTATCTAGGGCTATATTTTAATAGAAATTGTGTCTTCAAATGCTTATTTTATCTCATTATCTGATGAAAACACTTAAGTTTAAGGTATTTGAAGTTTGAAGGAAAGAATGAACACTACCTTGCAAAAAGGAACGATAGGGCTGAAAAGAACGAAGAAATGAAGGTCTGAGGATCACCGAGTCCACTTGGCGAGTCGTCGAAGGGTCTTACTTCACCTTTTGTTCCAATGTACTGAGCCTTGAAGGAAAGGATCAAGTCGGCGAAAAAAGGGAGTTGTCGGCGTATTGCCGAGAAGTTCTGCGAAGCAGTACCATGTCGCCCAATGACCTAGAGCATGATGATGCTGAATGATGGTGCAATACGGCGATGAACTACACCAAAAGGGGAATCACCGAGTTGATCGACGATTCTGACTAATGACACCGAATGATCTGCTGAAGCATAAATCAGTGAAAACTATAAATATTAGTTAGAGTTGTAGTTTTAAGAGTCGAACAATTATAATAATTTTCATATAAAATAGTAATTTTTGATACTTTTGCTCTGAGTTTGAGAAGGTTTTGGAAACTTGAGGAAGAAGAGGATTTCATCTCCAAGGATTTGGACTTGGGTCTCTTGGATTCTTCATTCTTGGCCTGTAACAAGATTGAAATCTTCATACCCATTTGAATGAAAGCTCATTTAGGTATAAATTTCTATCTCTTGATGTGTGGCTAAAACCCCAATTCTTGGGGTGTGATTTAGCGAATATGGGTTAGATTAGTTGTTAGGTCTTGCTTGTTGATAGTCTATTCGTAGTTTAAATGTGATTTCGTTTAGTGGTTGTGGATGAACTTAATGAGGTTGTAGTTGCAAATATACTCTCATATATGTGTTTTCGGCCTGCTCGAGAGATAGGTCGTAAAACTAAGACCACTAAATTGATGGCCAATGCGTGTGGGTCAATATGAGGTTCAGCTCGAGAGAGTGAACCCTAGTCCCATATCCACACACTCAGCTCGAGAGAGTGAGTGGGTTAAGGCGGAGGTTGTTCTTAATGCGCCAAGTGGGTGTTCGAGAGGAACCCGCTTGAAACGGGGTAAGTTGCTCGAGAGAGAGCTTATCCCCTTTAAAGTCTAGCCTAATCACAGATACTTTATGAATTTACTATCAAAAGCATGTACCCAATGATTTAGTCTATCCTGTATTTCTATCACATCTCAAGAATCCCCTCTCATTACTTAGAAATCCTTGTTTATTTTATTGTTTTTTACTTACTAGTGACAAAACCCCAATGTTAATTGACACTCTTGTGTCCCCCTTTAATTTACAATATTTTTAATCGCTAATGTCTTTAGCTACGAATAGTTGGAACTAATTTTATTTTTCTATTAATTCTCAAAACCACTCTCTTGGGAATGATCCCAACCCTTGGTTGGGTTACTAAACTATTGTACGATCGTAGACACTTGCATTGGAAGTTGTGTCTTGATTACGCAAACATCAAAATGGCGTCGTTGCCGGGGAGTGGTGTTATTTGGGAATTCTTAGTTAAGTAAAGTTTTTTATTCTTCTTAGTTTTAGCTTTACTAATCTAAATTGTAGTTTTGTTTTGTTTGTTTGGAATATCAAAGCAGGGAAATAAGAATGGATGATCATTATGGGTGCCACAAGGAGCACCTTTTCCTGAAACTATTAAACCTCAGGTACAACCTCCTGACATTTAAACAAACAGGGGATGAGACAATTCAGGAAATGTGGCTGAAGTTCCAAGCAGTGCTACAACCGTGCCCATCTCATGGGATGACTGACAAGGTGCTACTGTAGTGCTTCTATAGGGGTCTTAGACCAGAAAATAGAAGTATAGCCGATCAACTTTACGCAGGGGGTATGCTACACCAACCCTATGAAGTCGTCGCAAAAATCCTTGATGGTATGGCTGAAACTAACAAGGAAGCCAAAAGGAAGCAAGAATGGATGCACTAGTTACTCAGATAGATGTTCTATCCAAATGAGTCATGGAGTTGAAAGTACAAGCCATGAAGGAAAAACATTTCCTCTTTCGCGAATGTAAACACATGAAGAAACATGGGGGCATGAAGAATGATGAAGCCCTTTCACTTATTCAACAACAACTTGAAGAACAAGACAATAAGTTGAATGAGATGAAGAATAACATTGAAATGCTGAATGAAATTTCTACCTCAAACTCCATGACTATTCTGCTGCAGGATGCTGAAATCACCCACTTAATGACAGGTCGCTATCCACCGTTCGCCTAGGACTCGCCTAACTACACCATGGCTGACTCCGAGGATGAAGAATAGTTGTTCACTTGCGTCGTGCCGCGATGTTAACTAAGGCGCTGTTTGGGAGGCTACCCAAAACCCTTTATTATTTTTATATTTGCGTATTAGTAAAATAATGGTGTGTTGTTGGTATAGGTTGAAGTGTGAGAAGTGCTCGAAAAGTACAGGGTGACAAGCAATAGATCCAATTGGCGAGTCACCGAAGAGGTCGGCGAACCCGACCTTATCCGCTGTTTGACTCCAAACATCTCCAAAATTGGACCCTATAAAACTCGACGAACTTGTGAAATTATTGGCGCATCGCCGACTCTGTTGGCGATCTCGATGAAGATCGTCGTTTGAACTCCCAGGCTTACTGGAAAGTTCTGTAAAACTCGGTGAAACAAGTGATTGCTCGGCGACACGCCGAATGACTCGGCGATCATGACTGATATCGCCGGGTGTGTATAAATTGGACAGCGTTTGAAGTAAAGTTGAAGCAGGGTGACTGTGAAGCATTCGAGAAAGTGGATTGAAAATAGGTGTGTTGGGTTACTTAGCGATGTTGTGTAGAACTCGCTGAACCACTCAATGGCTCACTTAACGTCCCCACCTCGCCTTCTTTTGAACGTTAAAATTGTGGAAGGTCTACAACCCGAAGCAGCAGATATAACTAGACCCAAAGTCGCAGGAAGAACCATACCGCCCTGACAGAAGGAGTAACTGCATAGCCAGGATCACTTCTTTACCTCCCTTTTTGTCTTACTTATTTTTATTTTTGGATACTTTTATTCGCATTTGAGGACAAATACTTTTATTTGTGGTAGGGTAAGGCCCACTTTACCTTTGTGTGCTATTGATGATTGTGTGTTGTTTAAATATTTGGGTTGTGAGCTATATTGTTATGTTAAATACTGCTTCCTATGGATGTTTGAGCTTGTGGCTCCTGTTGTTTTAAATTGCAAAATGATTTTTGATCCGTTCTAAAAATTTTGTCACATCTCGTGTGTTGAATGTGACTATTCTTTTGCAAAATTTATGTCTCAGTTCCGATCAATACCGATGACTTGAATAGTGCTTACAATCGAACGAACATGAATGTACGACTACAATGAGGCCAAATGAAGTTGCATAGATAATAAGTGAACTCTTTGCATCTCGTTGTGATTAGTCATTTATCGAATCGATTCTCTTGTGATGATCATTGTACACTAGCGAAAGTGTGGAGTCTTGTTTGATTGTAGTGTCAAGGCCTAGTGTGATGAGCTTGCTTACTTTGAACCATGCATGATAGATCCTAGAATTTGCCCCGTTGGTCCGGTCAACTAAGTGATGCTATCTTTTGATATGATCTTAGGCAACTTCTAAGTGTGTGAGCCAATTTGACATATACCTCTTTTGTGACCTACCCTGTGAGCGTGTGATTCTCTTTTGAACACCCATTGTACCTTATCTTTCTTTGGAAGAAACTTGATGAAATCATAACATTTCTTTATCCACTACCTATAATCATCTTGAATTGTGGTTAATTGAATAGCCAACTTAGGCGGGTGTGGTGAAAAGATAAGGGAAAGTCAAGAAGTGCAAACAAAGTCTCCTTTAATCCATGGTGTTGAGAAAAATAGAACCCTTCCATATAAAAAAAAAAAAGAGAAAGAAAAAAAAAAAGAATGAAAAAGAAAGTTGTGGAATAAAGTACAAAAGAGATGGGTTTCCAAACAATCCATGGAAAGTGAATAATATGATGACTTATGAGCACTGAAGAGAATGATGAAGGAAAATGAAAGGAGGTGTTGTGAACACCACATTTCATAAGGATAAAAGTCACTGAGCCTAAATAACGATACTACTCAGCCCCATTACAAGCCTTGAAAAGACCTTTTTGATCTTGAGTGAGCTGAAACAAATGTTGATTGGAAAATATGGGCAAACCTATGGGTGAAAGCCTGCATTGTATCCATCTTTGTGAGTATGAGCGTTGTATCTGATTCTGAAGCGTTAAACTGCAAACCATTGTGTGAATATGAAATCATTCCTTATGTGAGGGCATTTGAACACTTTTGTTGAGCTTGAACTTGCATTTGAAGCAAGTATTGTAAGCATGAGGTTCTTTGATATTGGTGAGTCACAACTTAAATCTTTGAGTGCACATTTGATCTGTGCATAAGTAAATTGAGTCTTGTTGTGTGCATTCATGATTGAGTCTTGTGTAGCACTGTTCAAGATAGCCTTTTTGAATGATTGAACTTGAGTTTGCTGGAGGACAAACAAAAGTTTAAGTTGGGGGTATTGATGAGTCCACAAATTAGACTCATCTAGGGCTATATTTTAATAGAAATTGTGTCCTCAAATGCTTATTTTATCTCAGTATCTGATGAAAACACTTAAGTTTCATGTATTTGAAGTCTAAAGGAAAGCATGGACACTACGTCGCAAAAAGGAACGAAAAGGGCTGAAAAGAACGAAGAAATGAAGGCCTGAGGATCGCCGAGTCCACTTGGCGAGTCGCCGAAGGGTCTTACTTCGCCTTTTGTTCCAATGTGCTGATCCCTAAAGGAAAGGATCAAGTCGGCGGAAAAATGGAGCAGTCGGCGTATCGCCGAGAAGTTCCGCGAAGCAGTACCATGTCACCCAATGACCTAGAGCACGACGATACTGAATAATGGTGCAATACGGCGATGAACTACACCAAAAGGGGAATCGCCGAGTTGATCGGCGATTCTGACTAACGACGCCGAATGATCCGCTGAAGCACAAATCAATGAAAACTATAAATACTAGTTAGAGTTGTAGTTTTAAGAGTCGAACAATTATTATAATTTTCATATAAAATAGTACTTTTTGATACTTTTGCTCTGAGTTTGAGAGGGTTTTGAAAACTTGAAGAAGAAGAGGATTTCATCTCCAAGGATTTGGACTTGGGTCTCTTGGATTCTTCATTCTTGGCCTGTAACAAGATTGAAATCTTCAGACCCATTTGAATGAAAGCTCATTTAGGTATAAATTTCTATCTCTTGATGTGTGGCTAAAACCCCAATTCTTGGGGTGTGATTTAGCGAATATGGGTTAGATTAGTTGTTGGGTCTTGCTTGTTGATAGTCTATTCGTAGTTTAAATGTGATTTCATTTAGTGGTTGTGGATGAACTTAATGAGGTTGTAGTTGCAAATATAGTCTCATATATGTGCTTTCGGCTTACTCGAGAGATAGGTCATAAGACTAAGACCACTAAATTGATGGCCAGTGTGAGTGGGTCGATATGAGGTTCAGCTCGAGAGAGTGAGTGGGCTAAGGCGGAGGCTGTTCTTCATGCAGCAAGTGGGTGTCCGAGAGGAACCCGCTTGAAACGGGGTAAGTTGCTCGAGAGAGAGCTTATCCCTTTTAAAGTCTAGCCTAGTCACAGATACTCAATGAATTTACTATCAAAAACATGTACCCAATGATTTAGTCTATCCCGTATTCCTATCACAACCCAAGAATCCCCTCTCATTACTTAGAAATCCTTGTTTATTTTGCTGTGTTTTACTTACTAGTGACAAAACCCCATTGTTAATGGACACTCTTGTATCCCCATTTAATTTACAATGTTTTTAATCGTTAATGTCTTTAGCTACGACTAGTTAGAATTAATTTTATTTTTGTATTAATGCTCAAAACCACTCTCTTGGGAACGATCCCAACCCTTGGTTGGGTTACTAAACTATTGTACGATCGTAGACACTTGCATTGGAAGTTGTGTCTTGATTACGCAATCATCACGGCCTTGTCTTGGCGGGAAAATCCCGCCCCAACAGCCATAACGAAAATAGAATCCCTGCCAACAATTTTTCTAGGTTCTTTTCTTTCCCAATTTCCCCCAAAGGTTTCCCAGCTATAACACATGCATTTTTAGAGAAAACCCTTTAGCTAGGACAATCATTGTCTCCTCCCCGGTCAACCCAAAGAAGTACGCACTTTAGAATTCTTTTACATCGTTTCAAAACTACTACACATATATCCCCTGGATACACGCAGACTCTCACACGGTTATTAGTTAGTCGCAACGCATGTCCAAATTTCTCGCTTACGAACCACATCATAATCTATCTAGACCCTTGTACCTAATCTCGTGATGAATTTCTTTTCACAACAAGTTCTACGACACTTAAGCGTTTACAACTGGCACAATTTCAAAATTTAGGCCATCACATTGCACATATCAACATTCAGACAAGCAATACTAGGCACATAATCATATCAAAGCATATAAGTAATACACCCTCCACATTCATAGTTAATTTTCGACAACTAGAAGCACACATTCACGATTCCAAGTTACAACTCGCAGACAAGTCCAATTTCTTTAATTTGTTCGTTCTATAAACAACCATCAGCCATGCCTTATACGGTCCCTAAGGCCAGATACCAATTGGAACCTTCTTTGTTCTAATTAACTTGTTTGTGTCCCTTCAGTCGGGGCTACGATGTCTAGTTCACTTCGTTTAAGTACTAATTGGAATCGGGAGATATCAATTGGACTCAACTCATACCACAAGTGACAATAGTAGATAGTGAGCCCCACAAAACTGCTAATTTCAAACACAGAACTTGGTCAAACCCAATTCTTAATCGCCTCAATCTTTAACTAATGGATACTTGTTCTGAATGGTGACCGTATTCAACTGTCGGTAGCCTATACACATCCTCTATTGCTAGTGATGGTGTTACCGTTGTTGTTGCTCTAGTTCAGACCATAGAGTGAATGAGGAAAGATACTAATATGTATCACCCAAATACCAATTGGATTCAAGTCATAGCACAAAAGAGTATAAAGTAATGAGTTTTTCCTTAAGTACTATAGCCTATCGAAGAAAAGTACAGACGTCTCCGTACCCTTCCGCAAGACTCTACTAGACTTGTTTTGGTACAATGAGATCAACAAACCTAAAGCTCTGATACCAACTTTGTCACGACCCAGACCGTCGTGATTGACACTCACGCTAACCTTTGGTGGGAGAACCATTAGTACAACCCAAACAAACAAATTTTATGAAAACTAAAACATTTAAAGATACAAAATCTGGTTTAAATGACAATAAAAAATACAGAGTTCCCAAAAACTCCCCAAGTTTTAAACAATTAACTTAACCAAACTAATGCGGAAGAACAACCCCTAGAACCAGAAAGTCAATGTACCAAAATTCTACTAACGACAAGTCTAAGAACAAATGGTACAACCCCGAAACTAAACAAACACCTTAAACAAATAGTCTAAGTCCGAAAAGAGTGGACTTAAACAAAAAAGATCCATGGCAACTCGAAAGAACTGGCTCACCCTTGAATCCGATAACGCTCAATAGTCACCTAGCTGAGATCTATCAATAGCCGCCTGAAGATGCCCTATACTCAACAAGAAAGAGCAAATGTAGTATCAATACACAACCACAACGTACTGGTAGGATCACGCGGTTATCCCATTAAGTGTAACACACATTAGTCAATACAACAATATGATTATATGCACATATCGAACATATACAATATCATCAACATATACGAACAATGAACAACTTCACGATTCTCACATATCACAGTTATATCAATTTAGAGCAACATACTGTCCTCCAATATCAATCATCATTAGATATGAACGAACTCATCACAAGTAGATACACAACACAATTCAATGGTCCTCTCACGGAACCCAAACCCAGACAGTTAGCATACCGGTTCGTGGTACTCGATCCAAGTAAGTGTGCCAAAACGTGGCAGCCGATCCCATATTTATGCCGGAATGTGGCAATCGATCCAATGTTTATGCCGTAACGTGGCAATATATCCCATATTTATGCCGAAACGTGGCAACCGATCCTAGTTAGTTATGTCGGAATGTGGAAACCGATCAATTCAACACACCACAATCACAATCATAAATATATCCTCAAGATCATACAATTAAGTCATGATTTCATGGTAATCATCATTCATCTATCTCTTTTACAACAAGTGTGATCAATAATGCAACATTCATATATATATACATGTATCATAATGAAGCAAGAACACATATACATTATACAATCATAGAATCACAACCATCACCTACCTCGAATCCAAGCTTGAATCCTTTAAGGCACTTGAATCTTCCCTTTCCGGATTCTTTCCGCTTGTTCGTGGTCTAAAAATATACAATTAACGCAATGATCAACAATCAAAGGTCTAATTATCCGGATTATAACAAACCTAATAACCCTAGACCAAGCCCATGATCCTAATACCCAATTTAGGGTTGTTTCCACCATAAAATCTATAACAAAACCCTCCCCCATACATATTTATCCATTCTATTACGTTTCACGGATCGAAAAATAGGTTCGGGGAGTAAAAAGCTTACATTTAGCCTCAAGAATGGTGAAAAATGAGTAGGAGTCGCCTGGAGTTCATTCTTTAGCTCTAAAAGTCGAAAAGTGCATAATGAGGTTGTTTAGGGGTTTATTAACGACCTTAAGTCGTGTAGGGCCCGCCAAAGCAGCAAAACTCAGTGCCAAAGGGGCATTCTCGAACCAGTGAGCTATTTAAAAAATTCCAAAATCCCATTTCATAACACACCTCTAAGCAACGACGCTCATAAAATACCTTTTACGCTAAGATCGATTTCGGGAGTTCTTCTCGCCCGAATTCAATTACGTAACGTCGTACGGATTCCTTAACGAGTTATCTAACCACTCACGTAATCAAAATCATAAATGATTTACCCGATTGTTACCAGATTTCCCTACACCTCAATGACTTCAATTTCGTCCAAATCTGGACAAGGTTTGGAAAATCCAAATACTACGAAAAAGTTTTTTGACCCCAATTCTTTGCCCATTGGCTTTTTCCTAACGACGGAATCAGGTCGTTACACTGAAACACCCATGTATTACTTTACTTCAATATATAAGAGTCTACGGCAAGCAACTTTTCCTCAACATGGCTGCTTTTCGACCAAGGGGCAAATTAGGTATTATCAAACATAATCGTTGTAACTGACTTGTACCAACTGATATCATTATTATTTTATTGTTTTATTGCTCTGTTGGACAAAAAAGCCAACACATATTTATGTATTCATTCATACGTCCTTTTTCAAAACTCAAAATGTACTACTACTTTGACTTATGGACCCAACTGGTACTTAACTACTAGGAGCCATATGCTTTTTTACTTTTTTTTTTAATCTGCTTTTTTATAAAGTGTGGTCCTTAAATGTTTACTACACACCCTTTTTATGCAACTTTTTAAATTGACTCATCCAATAAAGTGGGGCCCATAAAAATTTTATTTGACAGTTCTTCCTTTTTTGCTCTCTTGACATTTTCTAACATGGTACCTTTAGCTTTTTAAGTGTTTTTATACTTAAAATATTACTCTTAATATAAAAAAAATTTGTTGTATTATTTTTTAGGATGAATATAATTTGTTTGTTGGACTATATCTAAATTAAATATACATCGTGTGGCACTTATGATAAAAAGAAATATTCTTATCAGAGATATCTAAGTAAATAAATCTCATTATACTCCATCATGATATTTGCCTAATAATTATCTTAAATAAATATCCATGTTTTAAAAATATAATCACTTTTAATTAACTTTCCAAAACTTGATGATCAAACATGTTATATCATAATAAATTTGCCACGAGGGGATATTTTAAAAATATGGACATCAACTCACATGAAAGTGAGAATCTATGCAGACTGCTTGTTGAACATAATGAGATGGTGCCTGGCCGTGGAATACTCCACAATATGACCACATTATTTCATTACTAAGATCTACCATCTATCAAATCCTTCATTACGTTCGTGTCAAATTAAAATCAAACAAATAAATTGAAATGAAGGAAATATATTATTTTTCCTCTTTCTTTCTCTAATTTCATTCTAGTGAAAAAGTTTAGAAGTTTGTACAGAGTTCAAGAAATTCATTATAATCAACAAGAAATAATGACTCAAATTTATGTTAAAAAAAATGAGTTTTGAGAGTGAAATGATTTTAAGATTGTGGGGTACAAATACAACAAATTAAAGGGGATGGTTTAGAAATTTTTTGACAAAGTGAGGTTAGGTGGTGGATGAGGGTCGTTGTCAATTGTCAAATGTCTTTCCAATTTTGAAAAAGACCACATTTTTTTTTGGGTAAAAAAACATATCAATAAACGACAACAAAATTAATTACATAATGCATTTTAGTTCATTATAGACCAAAGGATTGGTTTTAGGTATATCTATTCTGCAAACAAGTGGGGAGTGGACCTTCTACTAGTCTTGGTTGTTGGGTCACCCTAATTCACGTATTCTAAATATAGCTAAGATTTGAATTTGTAAATATTATAGTTGTATTTAATCAAAAATATTATTTAAGAAATTTACGGATTTCTCCTTATTACAATTGAATCTATAATAACTATGATATGTATTACAAGTACAAATTACCAAAAAATCTCACAAGCAGAGGTGGATCCACCTAGTTGCGTGAAGATACACATGCACGTGATAAAAAAAAATTCAGCCAGCTAAGGGGCTGAATTCCTGGGCTCACAAGAGAGATGAATTTTCTTGTCCCACAATCTATATAAAAATAGTATATTTATATTATAGGTAGGATTTAGGAGGAAGATAAATTAATGGACTGAGAGGTTGATTGACACTACTTATGAGTGGACTCGACTTGATAATTATTTACAACAGTTAGGATTTTGATATTAGATGTTAATGACTAAACTCTGAATTTAATTTATACATATCTAATAAATTCCTTAATATAACTACATTGTTTGAATTAAATCTATATTAAATTTAATTGCATCTGTCACTAATCTTCTAGCTCCTCTTCTATGTCTAGATATATTTATTTTTGCCTTAAAGATGTGGAAGTTCCCTCTTAATTCATGGTTTTTAGTACTGGATATATGCCTCCATATTTTCATGAGGATTATTATAAATAGTTATAATTTGTCTAATTATAATTCACAACAATAAATTTAGAGAGGAGAGAGGTGAGCAAGATCTAGAGAGCAAGTACATGTTGTATCATGTATCTCAGATACAACCTCCATATTGGTACAACTTGTATTCATGCATCTCTATCCTTACTCTTTCAAATTTCGCTGGTCTCTCTCCCCCCCTCTCCTAATATTGCACATATATATACATATTAATTAACTTGAAAACTGAAATGTAAAATACACAGATACACATATATATTATCATCAACCAAATATCACTAATACACATTAACTTTTAAATTTGAAACTGAAATAAAAAAACACATTGTCACGATCCAAAAATGGACGTGATGACACTCGTCTTATCCAACCAAGACAAGTCAGCCGAAAACTCAACCGTTACAATAAAATGCGGAAATTTTATAATCAACTCAAAAATACCCCAAAACCTGATTGTCACGTGTACAAGCCTCTAATGTGTTATAACAAAATTGAAAGAAAATGCAAGTCTCAAATGACATTGTTTCTAGAATAGAACAAGATCATAATTAAGGAGAAAGAAAGTCCGCTGAAATGACAAGCAACTACCTCACAAACCTCCACAAGAACCCTCAGACAAGGAGAGAATGAAAAGTATCACAAAAATCCAGGCTCATAACCTACAAAATATTAGAAGCAAGGGGTGAGTACCAAATCACACGGTACTCAGCAAGTAAACCTCTAAACACAAGCTAAGGGGATAGAATACAGTACTCCTTACACCCCAACCGAACCTCCACAACTACAACCTGCATAAAACCAGCCCAACCTAACAGTTCACAATTTACAAGCACACATCTCAATAACAACATTCTAAGAATCACATATTCTCAACAACAAGATCAATACTCATCAATCACAACCTCCACAACTACAACCTGCATAAAACCAGCCCAACCTTACAATTCATAATTCACATAGCACACAACTCAATAACAACACTCTAACAAGTACATATCCTCAACAACAAGCTCAATAATCATCAATCAAAGTTCAACAGAAAGGCACTCACAAGATCAGCAAAACACAATATCAAGTTCACTAATGATAAATATGTGCAATGCAATGGAATGCAATGTCAAGTATAGTGATGTATGTCTGACTAAGTGATTCACACCAGTTGTCTCTCAGTTTAGGACCCATGGGGGACATATATGTCCATGCATCCATCGCGGCGTGCGATACGACCCTCGATAATAGTAACCATCGCGGCGCGCGATAAGTCCCTCGAAATATAGTATCCATCGCGGTGCGCGATACGTCCCTCGAAATGGTACTTCCTCTTTAATTTCTTGTTCTTTCTCAATTCACATAACACTTTTCACAACCATGTCTCAGAACAATGCAACTTACATTTTCACACAAATAATGAGGAGATGACCATTTTCATAGTATTGCACAATTCACAACAACACAATCATGATACAACATCAACAATGATTCAACAAGCCTTTTAAACCATTCTCAACACATCACACACAAACAATTAATCACATTGCCTTTTATTACCCCTTTTTCATCATTAGAATTAATCAATGTGGACAAGTTAATCCATCATCAACTCCCATTACTCCCCAACACATACCACAAGGAAATACACGACTCTATGCACTTAACAAGGGTTTAGAAATCCACTTGCCTCAATCAATCAAGAATTCAC
Source organism: Solanum raphanifolium (assembly GCA_036250405.1). Lineage (NCBI taxonomy): Eukaryota > Viridiplantae > Streptophyta > Magnoliopsida > Solanales > Solanaceae > Solanum > Solanum raphanifolium. The sequence continues at coordinate 22,783 of JAJOOE010011048.1, forward strand.
TCCGGAACTTGAGTCTTCCCCTTTCGTTGAACTTCCAACTCAAAGCAATCTATTCAAATAAATGATCACAATAAGCTTTCAAAACTAACAACACTCATATTACTATGTGCTTAGCCTTGACCCAAAAATTCACCCAAGTTTATAATCAAGTTCCTAAATCTTGATGTCAATTAGCATGTCAACTCTCATATTTTTCAAATTTCAGGCATACGATTAAGTTTCAACTTCTCCAAACAATAGAACCCTAATAATTTTCAAATAATATAATACACCTTATATTTAATTACCTATCTCAATATACCAAAAATTTAACTTATAATGTGATGACCACAAAATACTTTAAAATCGTAATTTAATACACAACATGTAAAAATTGCAGTATAGAAAAATATGATTATTTCAAACTTATGAAGCCTAGTCCCATGAACAATACTTCTCGTGTGGTTAATTATCCAGACACCACCCCACTATCATTATTGGCCAATGGTTAGATATCATTATAATCATTATACATGACATAGTTGTTATACAAATTCCTACGGCCAAATCAAGAAAACACCAGAAGCATTACTTAATTATATGACCACCGCATGAATTCTTGTCATAATTGCCTAACAATCGCCCATAAACTTATGTCCTCCAAATTCACAAAAACTACAAAAAAACAAACAAAAAAACTAGTAACAGCCACCTTATTGGAAACCACTTCTTCCCCAAACTAACATGTAATAATGTATGCTACTTATTTAATAATTCAAAGTGAATTGAACTTGCGAATGTTCACCTACATTGTCGTCTACAGGTAACTCCTCTGCTTAATTCCTTTTTAATTATTCAGGTTCAAATATTTGTGAGCTAATTAATAAATGGGTCCCTTAATAAATCAATATTAATTCCCACTAACTTCTCCTATACATGGGCCATATGGTAAGGGTATTAAACAAAATTATAGGTTAGCCCATTAACCATCAACTAAATAGATAAATTATTTAATAAATATCCGTCAATTAAATAACCGTAGTTAGTTCAAGATTTCAAACCAACTTCACTGACTAATAAAAAAAAGACTCGGGGCAACTATTGGGATGGATAAAACGGTAATTTTGTAAAAATTTCTAAAAATGACTTTCCGGGTCATTACACCCATATATCCACCATCAACAAAAAATTGTTTGTTTTATGTATTTGAAGTGTCTATACACAATGCTAAGATGTTTGGTTTTTTAAATCAGCTACTATTTTTTTAAAATAAAGATAATATTACTCTTACTAAAAAATGCTATTTTTTCTTTTCATTTTATAAGTGACCATCAAGAAATCTTAACTATTTGGTATTGGGGTGAAGGTAAATGTCCGCAATTGCAAAAAAACACTTTCTTCTAATACATGTGGTTGTAAATTGAAATTAGTTAATACTATCACATTTCTGTCTGCCGATTTAAAATCTAAAAATCATCTCTATCTTGAAGAAAAAATGACAAAAATGGTCCCTTATCTATGATGGTAGACTCAAAATAGTCTCTTTTAAGTATTAGAACTTGAGCATTTTTGGTCTTTAAAATTTACTAAAATTGAACACTTTTAATCTTTATAAGGTATTTACCTAATTATAATTGTTAAATTCAATTTGAATTGTGAAAATATAACCTAGCAGTAGATTACTTTTCCGGTGGCCATGACCACCAGTTCACCTGGTCAACCCCCCACTGGGGTTGATCAATTACTGAAAAAGCTGGACGCAGAGAACCGTCACATCCCGAGCCTACACTCTGGACGTGGCCGGCACTCGAAGACCATTGTTGGTCCCAAGCGAACTCTTTGCCTGGCTTACTTAACTCAGCGGAAGACAATATTCATATCTATAATGATCAAAGAACTTAACTGAACTGAATAATAAAATAACTGAGAATATTTTAAAGATTAAACATTCAACTTGACCAAAAGTGGCAACCCAAGTCTTAACAATAAGAAATGAAAATGAAAAGACTCATAGGACTAACATTTGACTGTCTATGAAGCCTCTAAAACAACTGAGATGGATGTTGGGACAAACCCCACAACATCCTAATGAACTAACTATAAAGCAATGAAAATAGATCCTCCGGAATGCAAGGAGGCTCACCGACTGACTCTGAACTGCTCACTGGATCAACGGTGCGCTGGGATACCGATCCTAGTTACATGTGTCTGCATTATAAGACGATGCATGTCAACTGGCATCAGTACATTGAATGTACGAGTATGCGAGTTGGAATGCTAAAACAACATAGGCTTGAAAGGGAATCTGGAAGAAACACTTACCTTGGCTCTTCTCAACTCATGAATACGTAACTGAACTCATTTCAATATAAAGCAGTTTAAAACAAGTGTAATATAAAGAAAAGTTGTTTAAAAATATGATGTCAACTCTGTGTATATACAAGGATACAACATAACTCTGAAATGAATGTAAAAATACAATAAACTGATGTATATAAAAATACAATAACTTTTGTGGGAGTTTCTCTAACCGACAACCATCACATAAGAGCTATAGTTATGATTAGGGGTGTTCACGGGTTGGTTTGGATCGGTTATTGGTTAAAACCAAAACCAAACCAAACTTAATCGGTTTTTAAATTATCAAAACCAAACCAAACCAAATATAATATACTTTTATCGGTTTGGTGGTTATCGGTTTCGGTTTGGTTTGGTTCGGTTATTCGGTTATTAACCATACACAAAAATAAAAGAAATAATTCATTCAAAATGTGAAAAAAGTAACAACAATCCATTCAAAACGAAAAATAGTTAGAATGACTTAAATTATTACTGAACTTTCGATCACTAAATTTACTATCAATAAAGCTTTAAAATTCACTATATTAGCCTAGAAGGAAGAGACAATAACATTTTCAGTCCCACAAGAATTG
>JAJOOE010011049.1:0-10217 GCA_036250405.1 Solanum raphanifolium
TTTGTGATAACAAATCTGCTGTTGCCATGGTAAAGAATCCAGTCTTTCATGGAAAGACTAAACACATTAAAATCAAATACCATTCCATTCGAGAAGCTGAAAGGGAAAATGAAGTTCATATTTTGTATTGTTGTGGTGAAGATCAACTAGCTGATATTTTTACCAAGGCGCTGCAGAAACAAAGATTTGAGCTTCTTAGAGCTAAGCTTGGAGTATCCAGCAGCACTTGCATCAAGGAGGAGTGATGAAGGTTGTTTTTTGTATGTGATGCTAAGTGCTGTCATGTTAGTACTTTTGTCTTGATATTTTTGGTATAACTTTTGAATTAATTTTAATACAAAGTTCTAGAATGTAGAAGATATTGTAACATGTGGTGAAGCTTGATTTAAGCACAAAATAGGGAGTCAAGTTTCCAGGATTTAAGGGATCTGTCACCACCTTATGTATATATATATGTGTAAGCTTTTGCTGAATAAAAAGATCTGCTCCTTTTCTCCAAACTATCTCTCTATTATCATATTTGTCTTCTCTTTCTCTCCTTCAGAGTCTGATGTTCCTTCAAGTAGAGCCTATTTATTATCTCTGAATGCAGATACATATATGTAACAACATTGGCTCAATGTCATTCACACATAAAATTTATTCCTTATGCCAATGTCAAGAGATGCAGAAAAAATAGATGAACTTTCGTGTACATAACTCGTAATGAATTAAAGTGTCGAATCAAGGCAGTGCAGTCGAGGTGAAGAAAGAAAAAGACAGGCTTTTTTCTAATAACTAAATAAGGCTTTTTGCTCATTATCCACTTAACAAAGACAAAAATTCAAACTTGGTTGAATGGATGGATAGTAAAAGTTACCTCATAATTTGATGAATTTGTTTGCTTACTTTGAGGTACATGTTTATTTCCTAACAACTCAGATTCATTCTTACTGTCCTTGTCACTATCTGCCTCAAGTTGAATATCATATTTTATTTACAACTATGTAATAAACCTTGATAATCCATGAATATTAAAGGAAAACAAATTATTTTTGAGGCGGCATTTGAGTAAGTAATTATTCCAAACTCAACTAACAAGTCAAACTCCTAAATTAGTACTACGTATATAGAGAAAGTGAACCAAGGGTGCTAGAGATTCAACTTCTTATTAACATCTTTAAGACTAAACGTAGTCCAAGTTTTTGTACAGATATAATGGATGTGTTAGAAATAGCAACACAGAAATATTGACATGTATTCAAATGGACACACACAAATCGATCTGGAACTGAAAACTGCATTCTTCTGTCTCAAGCATTTTCAATAAATACTAAAACATGTCCATATATGAAAAAGTTTCTAGCAAGTCTCAACTGTATAGAAGGTTAAGCAATTTTTCTAGCAAGATATTAGTATGGATTAATCATATAGCATAGAGAGTTAAAAAAGAAAAAAAAAAACAAATAGTAGAGAGAATAGAATAAAAAAAATTAGAACAATTTATGAAGCCAGATTAGTGCCAAAAATATGTACCTAATATCTTGTTGAATTGTCAAGATTTTGTGAAGTAGCACTAGTTTTCACATCCTTGTGTTTATCACTGGTGCACCAAATAAAAATAATGAGAATTATTTTGAAACCAAAAAGTGCTTGCATTTTTTTTAATATAAGAAATATTTGCAAATTTGAAACAAGAAATGATGTGAGACTTACTCTTTATCTTGACATTGCTGAGGTTGGTCACTCACATGTGTACAACTTTCTTCAAGATTATTATACCTTTCTTTCAAATTGATAATTTTTCCCTCTGCTTCATCAATCTCTTCCTTCATCCATACCACAAACAAAATGATCATCTCCACCATACTCAACCAATTTACTGCAAGTGACTATATAGTTTAATACAAACTCACCACTAGAGACATGTTAGCTCCAGCTTCTAGAAGTTTTCTTAACTTCATCTCCTTCTCTAGTTGCTCCTCAAGCTGTGCCACCTGCCCATGCCAACAACCGAAACACTAAATGAAAAAAACGAATAGACACATCCGTATTACGTGACATCCTACATGACAATTTTATGTCCTACGTGAATTATGGATCTGTGTATCTACTTGTTCAATTTTATACAAGTTTAAGCGTCTACTTGTGCACACCCAAAGTTGGAGGGCATAGATGTCAATTGAAACCAAGCTAAATGACATATTTATGTATTTTCCTCAATTTCTCTTTCTTATTTCATTCTGAGCTAATGTGAGATACTAGTCAGGATCGTTGTGCCATTATTTTCAGCGACTAGTAAGGTTCTACCTTACTTTTTGTAGGCGTTGAACATTAACCAACAACATTGAGACAAAATCGTTTGTTCACGGGTCTCATTTTATTCAATCTATGTTGACCCTCTACCTTCCGCTACATGCCAACCATTGGACTTCGAGTCCAAGGAGGACATTCAACTTCCGGCGAGGTAAGATTTTCCAGTCTTCTCACGCTATTTTCTGGCACTTGGGATCATATGACATTCGACAATAATTTCCTTCCCCTGATTTGAAGATACTTCATCACTTATATAATATTTTGATGTTGAAATCCTTTAATTCATCAAACTCTCTCTCCATATGACTATCTTTAGTTCTAAAACTCGAGTTAAGTGATCATAGTAGAACCCAATTCTTATCAGTACTAATATAGATTCTCTAGAAAAAAAATGCTCAAACCACTCTTTCAATTATTTCAGTTGGCCTGATGAAGGTATACTTGACGAAAGCAATTAGGTGATATATTCATGAAAGCTTTAAATAGAAACTGTGCTCAAGTGGATTATCTTTATAACAAGTTGGGCATGATTTACATTTATGCTCCAACTTGAGGGGGAGTGTAGCAGAATGTACATGGACACCTTCTCATGTAATATACATACTACTTTATAGGTAAAGATTTACAAGGATTTTTTTTCCTTAGGTAGAATCACTTGAACATGTATAAAGACATGTCATTCTTGGAATAATACTAGGAGGAATTCTTCCATTTACTCTCTTACTATTACTATCAAATGATTCGTCCATATTCTTAATTATTTCTTAATCAGTTTAAATTGTTTATTTTTCCTGGTACTCACTCTAGGCTAAATTCCTGAACTGCATAATAGAATAATATAGAGAATGATGAAAGCATGAACAAAGGAGAGCAATAATAAAAGAAAAGGAAAGTGTAAGGTGCATACATCCTTCTCAAGTAATAGACGACGCTCAGGCAAAGCATTCTTTTGATTCTCCAAACTTTCTTGCAGAAGGGCGTTCCCCTTTGCCTACAAAGAATAAATGTGTGATATCAACACCAAAAGGAACAAGTATAAGAATAAGGATCTAAAAAAATGTACCTGCTCAACAATTTGAAATTGCAAATCAGTTTTAGTGACCTCAAGCCTATGGATTTAAGTCCTAAAAATAGGTCCAAATAAAAAGATACCAAGATGAGAAAATTAGTCATATAATGTAAGGTATTTTCAAAGCAGGGTAAAATAGGATAGGACGGAGATCTTGGATCTGTTTGTTCATACTTGTTGTGCTTACTCATATTAGTTTTCGTTCTCTGTTTAGTCAAATTTATTTTATAGTTTACCCCATCTTCAATGTAAAAGTCCACTTTTGATAAATTCATTACTTACACATCATCAAGAGGGACATTGATAGATTCCATTGAGAGGTTCTTCTTTGACTAGACTCAAAGAAAGAAAAGAAGAGGAATAGTCAAAATAGTGGCAACAACTGAATTACCAAATTTAAGTCAATCTGTAAATTCTAAAGCTTACATAATAATACATATATGTGTCACAAGTAGGAGAAGATAGAGTATACAGTTATTTGAATGATACTCACAGGAGAGTGGCCCCATAGAGCAGGGTGCTGACTACTTTGTACTTCTGTTAACTTTTGGGAAGTATATGTTTTTGCCAGTTCAGGTCCTAATTGTTCACCACAGCCAGTCCTAGAATCTTGGTCTAGAAAACTCTTGCTTCTTTCTAGAGGGATACAAGTATGAGGTGGACTTCTAGGCAAGCTCCTACCCGCTGCACTGTCTGCTTCACGAATCTTTGAACCAGATTTAGATACTTGACAACTCTGCATCATTAATCTCCTAATTAGGGAATAATGGACAAAATATGTACGAGACAAAATTTGACATTTCTAAAAATTTTACATTTCCTCTCTAATATTCAACTAACTCCGTTAATATCATTGTCCAAATGTAGTGAAAATGGTTAACCATCTAGTGTCTACATCATCATATCCACCTAAAAGACTAACAAATTGACAAGTTTTCAAGGACAAGTCATATATAAGAAAAACACAAGGGGATGGGATGAGTTAAAAGGTCCTTATAGCATGAGATAGTAGTGAAGGTAGTAGTCAAGAACCTTGTTACTATCTTCATATTCACCAACCTCACTCATCATCTGTAAGTTCTTCACTCCCGCTTCCACTATAGTCTGAATCAGAGTATAGCTCAGGCGATACAGAGCCTTCCTGCAAAGAGTTTCAACTGCTACTTGAACAGAAATGGACTGGACTAACACAAAGACAACTTCATCTTCTACAGAATATTCTTCATCTAGATGATGATTCCAAATTATCACCTCTGATACTCTTTCTGCAATTATTTGGGAATCCACCACATTATACATGCATGATAAGGGCAGGAAATCAATCTGATACACATTACATACTCAAAATATTGCTTATGCTACATTTTTATCAACCAATACTTCATATTCTACGTTTTCATTAGAATATGAAGTCAAGATTCATACACATCTACATTTATTATACTGAAAAAGGAAATCATATAGAATATTCTACAGGATACCTTAGTATATTATGTATTTAACTATACAATATTCACTGACCTTATTGGTATAGGGTATTAGAACATCATGAGTTAGTTCATACATCAGTTAGTAGTAATTTAGTCGTATTAGTGTTTCAGTAGTCCATGTTTATTTAGGATACTGCATTAGTTAGTTCAACAATTATTATTCATTTAGATTACTTTAGTTCAGTTCGTTTAGGAGTCTCATAAGTTTCTGTGTGACGTTATTTAATACCTTTCTGCCTCCACTAATAAAGTATTCTCTTCCAGTACATATTCAGCCTTTACATGGTATCAGGGCTCTTCACGCTCTAACAAGAATGATCCAATTTTTTCCTTCCTCTTCTTCACACAGATCAGCAACAACGACCCATCACAATGGCAACAAGAATGGCAATAGAGTTGTCAATGCTAATAACACAATGTGTACAATTCAATCCTACGTCTCAATTACCCTTCAAACTAAGCGGTGGTCACAAATTCGCCACCTGGAAAGCCCAATTTTCAATACTTATGTATGGCTACAACCTCTTTGGCCATCTCGATGGGGCCACTCCAGCCCCTAGTCGCACGTTACCCTCGACACAAATATATCTCTTAATTCTGCCTCTTTAACTTGGTTCCTTCAAGATCAACTCATCATGAATGCTCCGTGACTACTGTTGAACCCACTATTGCCTCTACTGTTGCTGCCAGTGACTCAGCTAAATAAGCTTGGGATACTTTGCATACCACTCATGCAAACAGATCTCAAACCCGGGTCTTCAACTTGCGTGATCAGCTTGCCCATGTCATAAGGAATCTCGCTCCACTGAATATCTTCACATTATTCGGTCCTTTTCGAATGAGTTAGCCACTGCTGGTGCTCCTGTATCCAATCTTGAACTCATTGTCAAAATACTCAGTGGTCTAGGTCCTGAGTTTCTTGAGATCTCTGTTCACGTTCGTGCGTGCATGTGATACGGCTATCTGTTATGAGGAATTATTTGAAATGTTACTAGACTATGAAATCTTCCTTCCCCACGAGGATGCTAAGAAACTGTCTAGTCCCATCACTACAACAATCACTACATCAACCAAATCCAACACCAATAATCACAACAATCGCAAATAGACCAATAATTCTCAACAATGGCGCCAGAATTCTCGTCCAAGTACTCTATTACAATAGCAGTCCAACTCAAATACGGTGTTACTCGATGTCAACTATGTAACAGGATTAACAACACCACCAAAGTTTGCTGCTAAAAGTCTCACAATCACTTTGAAGCCAAAGCCAACTATGTTGCTGGGTTTACGCACCCACCAACCCATGGATAGTTGACTCAGGATCCACCCATCATATCACAACAGATCCACATAACCTACAACCATACCATGGTAACGAGGATGTCTCCATGGATGATGGTAACAAAATTGCCATTTCTCACAATGGTTCTACAAAATTAAATGCATCAAATAATGTTTTAAGGTAAACCACACTTTGTGTGCCCCTTCAATTAAACACAAGCTTCTCTCTGTTTTACTTCTACTCGATCTTGAGTTGATTTTCTCTCTATTTTACTTCTACTCGATCTTGAGCTGATTTTCTCTCCACTTCTCATCCTCCCACACTAAGGTAAGTCCATTCTAATGATTTTCTAGTAATTCCTCGCTTATCTCATGGATTTAAAGGCAAATTCTCTTCTATTTCTAAAGTCCCTCCAAGAACTCAAGATTTGGTTAAGGCTTGTTCATTTTCAAGGTAGTCCAAATCTTCTTCTATGTTCGTGCATGTGTCAGATAGTCATTGGGGATGAGATTATGTGCTAGAAAAGTGAAGTATCTCATAGTAAACATATCATGAAACCTCAGATTCTTGTTCTTGCTATAGAAAGAAAAATGGGGAAAGATTAGCAAATTGTATACATTAAGGGCATTCTTGTGTGTTTTAATGATGTTCATGGGCCGTGTTGTGTAGATTATCATTCTTAGGGGTCGTTTGGGACCCATGGAACTACCGGTAGCAAGGAGGCAACAAGGGATCAAAAGGCAATCATTGTAAATTAAAATCCTCAATTCTCAAAATGTCATGTTCTTCCCAATTCATTACTTTCATAATCAACGTAACTCTTATTATTCATCTTTTATAAAGATATGTTATTGAACTTTGTATCAACTCGAATATGATTTAAATTCAAGAACATCCTCTATGTTTGCCTTACTTATATAAAATGATGATACCCAAGTGTCTTCATGTTTCCATAATATATACTTCATAAGATTTTATGTATATTTATGTTTACATGACTTTGAAAGGTCTTCTAATTATGCTTATGTTTCATGACTTGACGATAAAGGATATTACCGGCCTAAGAAGCCACACAATTTAATACTTCTGAAAAGTGGCCAATGAGCCATATACTATTATTATTAAATATTTTGGGAGTATCGTTTAGTTTACTGCGAAGACATTCCTCATGTATCAAGCGACCAAAACTACATATGGAAACATAGAAAAAGGATCATTCTGTTGATTTAGGCCACTCTTTAGGTTCCCCAATTAGGGCTAGATGTTATAGATACACTACTAGCAAAAATTATGAATATGTCTCATGAGATGGCTTAGCTGATTGAGATTTTACTCCATGTATACACATGGTGGTGTCGGCGACTACATTAACCGCCACTAAAGTTTCATGCATGTTAAGTTAAACATAATTTGATGTCAAGTACATTACATCTTCCTTATGCACCAGTTATGATGTAATGCCATATTATTGTCTTCGCCTGACTTCTTCTTTCATTATATCAGTGACATACTTTATCATACGAGTGCTATTCCACGGTACTCGTGTACCTTTTGTCGAGGGCGCTGCGTTGTATATGTGATGTTGATATGGATTCTCAGGACGACATGATTCCATGCAGGCATTCCATACGTCCTTCCGTTGTTATTGGGGAACTCCAGTTGTCATTCGAGGCGTTTTATTATGTTATGTATTCGTTGATATTTTGGTACGTGGGGCCTTGTCTTAATATTTATACTAGTAATGGTATGTCTTAGAGGCTTCATAGAACACACTACTCATAATATGTATAGATTTGTGGTATATCTACCTATGGTTGTCTTATGTCCATGTTGGTTTGAACTAAAAATATCCCTTACATGAAAATGTGCTCAATGGTTTATGTTATGAAATGGTTTCATGTCGACTCTATGTTTTCCCCTTATTCACGTCTTCATATAGAGCTACTATGCTCGGTCAAGTTGAGGCATCATGTACTGGTACTCCCCACCAAGGTTTGGGGTGTGACATTAATATATGTCTAGATTCATAAACATCTAAATTTGTTATACTTGAACAAGTTAAATCACATAGATTATATTATAAGATACCTTTTGTTGGAATGTATGCGTCCACTATGTAAATGGGACCAGGTCCTCAACACAATTACAAAAATAAACAGTAAAGAACAAATGCTGGAAGTAAAGATTGACAATCAACTTTACGTGGAAACCTCCTTGCTCAAGGGAGTAAACCCACGACCTGGCCTGCCAGGACTTTTCAAACTGCTTTCACTAATCTTCTCAAGCAAAAGTAAAAGCCAGTTTACAAACTGAGATTAGCCTACTAATCCCAACTCTAAGCAATACCTCCTATTACTTAGCTGAGCCAGAGCAGATACAACACTGCCCACTATACTAATCCTAACCGATTAGTATAGACTTTAGAGTAAGAAACTAAGTTACCTTTAACCTAGTTCTTACAATGATTCACACAAGTTTGAAACATTTCTTTCACAAGTGAAATGAATTTTACAATATAAGCACTATTATAAGAAGACAAATGAAGCTGGTACTGAAAGCAAATAGAAGCACGTCTATCAGGTCCCTTGCTGTTTTGAAGCTTGAAAGTATCTCTCTTTGAATGAATAATTGACTTATTGTTTGTGAGTTGAATATATTAGACAAGAAGAATTATTATCCAATGTACAAACAACATCGTCGCTTCTGATTGGTGAAGTACTCTGCTCCTTCACCAACTTCTGACGCGGACAACTTTTACAGCAGTATAGCACTTTGACAGCTAGACGAGTATTCATATTCTACAGAGGACCAGGTCCCTGCACTTGTGAGGAGATCATCAAAACATTTAGGAGCATAAGCACTTATCAATTCCCCCCTTTTTGATGATGACAAACAACCTGGATATCTCATCTCGGAGCGCAATAAAATTCATTCAAATAACTGGTATTCCCCCTTAATCAGTTCCCCCTTTTTATTCCCCCTTAATCAGTTCCCCCCTTAATCCCTTAGCCAATTGCAACAAAAACTTCCCCCTTTTGACATCATTGAAAAGGTGAAGCGGTAAACATATCCAAGTTAAAATGTAAGGCAGTTAAGAATTCAGGGCATCAAGCCACACAGAACATGCGTATGAAAGCATAAAGCGATAATCAAACCACACATGAATAGAGCAACACCTGAATTAGAATTATATCACAAATACTAACCACTGTAATCAGTTAAAACAACATGAAGCCACAAGATTTTGGATTACAAGAGTGAACAAAACAAAGGGAATTATAAGTGAGACGCATTTAGGACAGAGGGGGAGGGGGAAGGGGAGAGAGAGTGCGCATGAACAGAAGCAGCCGCTCATTAGCATCTTCATGAGCCTTGATAATCTGGTTATTGAGGGCCTTAACTTCCTCACTAAGTGAGGCATTTGACTTTAGCAGTAGTACTTTTTCATCCCTCAATTTTTGCGACACTTCCTCATCAGCATGACTGGTACCAGGTCCCCAGAGATTGCCTTCTGAAGTTCAGACTTGAGTTTAGCAATTTCAACCTCCTTGTCATTCAAAAGATGGGTGAGATCATCCACTTCCCATTTGAGAGTAGCCTGTTGCTCCAGAACCGCTGCTACTTGAGACCTACCCTTAGCTGGTCCCTCCATGCATTCACATTCCAGTAGAGTGGACTTAGTTAACATCTGTTTGGTGGTACCTGGTACTCCCTTTCCCAATGGTACCTCAAAATGATTGAAAACAAGGTTCAGCAAGTACCCATATGGAATGCCATACTTAGCCTATTTCCAGGTCATTACTCTGTGCATATGCTCCAACATGATAGCAGGAAGATTGATTTCTTCAAGTTCAACTAGTTTCTCCATAAGAAATAAGTCATATTACTCAGGAACATTTACAAATCCCGAAATAAAATGGGAAATAAATAGAAAAGAATTATATGCCTTATATAAATGTTTATTAGCTTTTGAACCATACATCGTCTATAACAAGTTCATTGTAAGGACAGATAATACGCAGGTAAAATGGTGGATCACAAGGAAGATACAAGATTCAGTAACAACCAAAGAAATACG
>JAJOOE010011050.1:0-13793 GCA_036250405.1 Solanum raphanifolium
TATATAGCTCATCAAGTGACGTGCATCAACAATATATATTCTATAGATATTTTAATACTCTTTCTATTCCGTTCATATTTACTTGTCACAATTGAATTTACTATAGTTAAAAAGATGGCTCAAAGTTTGAATTGTGACATTTTCTAGGGGTGAAACCTGAAGTGCAACTTGTCACAATTGAATTTACTATAGTTAAAAAGATGGCTCAAAGTTTGAATTGTGACATTTTCTAGGGGTGAAACCTGAATTTGCACTTAGGGGATTCAATATATAAAGAAGTAAATACAGAAAGAACATATTTTTAACAATATCTATCTATATATAAATCTATCTATATATAAAAGGACAGGGAAAAAACGACACGTGTCAGCATCACAATTATTCTTGAATTTTATTATTTTTAGTTATTTTAAATGATAAATAATTCAAATTCAATAACTTAATTGTCTTTAGTTAATTTAAATAATAAATTCCATTTTAAAACAAAATAGCAATTTAAAACAATTTAAAAAAACAGTTTTTTGTAAAGATATTACCATAAAATTTCAATTTTTTTAATTAAAAACATATTGCTAAAAATATCTATCTATATATAAAAGGAGAGGAGAAAAACGACACGTGTCAGCACCACAATTATTCTTGAATTTTATTATTTTTAGTTATTTTAAATAATAAATTCAAAATTCAATAACTTAATTGTCTTTAGTTAATTTAAATAATAAATTCCATTTTAAAACAAAATAGCAATTTAAAACAGTTTAAAAAACAGTTTTTTGTAAAGATATTACCATAAATTTTCGATTTTTTTAATTAAAAACATATTGCTAAAAATAAAAATAAAAATATAATTCCAATTAAAAAAATAAAAATAAAAACTGAAATATTTAAATTAAATTTCAAAGCAGGAATGTAAACCAAAAAATTTGAACTTCAAAAATTTTAAAAAATAAAAATAAAAAACGCACACGTTCACCTGAAATTTACTTTCAAAGCCTAATTTTGTGGAACTATCAAGTATTATTCTTTTAAATATCTTAATTTAAAAATTTTTGTTGATAAAGATAAAATAATTGTCATTTATATGATAATTTTTAAAATTTTAAATAACTTATGTAACCACCCACTACTCCCACATCCCCTATAACTATATTACCCCATTTCCAGATAACGTCCTCTTCATGCATCACAAATAAAAAAATGTTGATAATTTGTCTGCAACACTAGGCCATAATCAAAGGTATCATCCAACGAAGGTAATTGTATTTATAGTTATTTATATGATGGGATTTTAATTTGATCTATAAAATAGAAAGTTTGTTCATCAAAAATATTTTATTTTTTTTCAATTGTCAAAATTTAGTTGCTCCTTTTATAGCAAAAGTATTGATGCATTAACTTTGTACCAGATGATTGCAGATTGTAATTGGTGGGAAAGTTTGCAGTTTGTAATTGGTGGTAAAGTTTGTAAAGATCATACTTCTTTCTTTTATATTTAAGAAATACCTTTAATCCCAAATAGTGAAATTTAATTCAACATTTTATTTCTTTTTTTTTTTCTGATTTTTTAGGATAAATGTTATCACTAATTTAAAATGACAGTTCACTAGAAAAAGAAACTTGTGAGAAGTTTGAAAGTATTGTATTCAAAAAATATGTTTGAATAGAGTTAGAGAAGTTTGAAAATAATTTTAATCATCTACAGTTTTTTTTCTTAAGAATTTTTTTTTAAGTTTGCTGAATTCTATATTCGAAATGTATTATATATTATTTTCAATAGTAAAGATGCAGTTTAGTATGAATCTGAAATTGTGCAATGTAAATATTGTATATTTGATTAAAATTAAAAAAAGAGAGTAAATTTTAGGCGTATTTTTATGAGAATATAGTTACATAAAAGGAGGCAATAAAATTGAATTTTTATGAGAATTTTCGTGGGATGCTTATTATTTTATTTTTTAACAACAAATTTCTTATGTTTAAAATAATAATAATAATAATAATAATAGTGAAACAATAAGTTAAAATTGCATATTTTTAACTTACAACTTACATTGATATATCGATAAGTTAATTTTGAATAGTAAAAATATTTTATCGGAAGTAGCTAACAATAAAGAAATGGAGAAATTTTGAAGAATTTCGTGACAGTGGACCATGTAGGTCTCCTTTCAATATTTTTGTTACATAAAGTATTACTATTACTGTGATAATTGTTTCATCTTAAATTGTTTATAAATTTCTACTAACAGAATGTAATACGAAGAATTAAATATAAATCGTAGTTTTATCAATGTATGTTTAGAACTTTTTTTCATTCTTTTATTTTATTTTGGAAGTTATCAGATTTTATATTTAACTATTAAACTATATATACACACACGGTTACCGAAGTTCTGCATACATTTTTTTAAAAAACTTTTAAAAATAGAAAATTAGATTAAAAAAAATGTTTTACAAAGAACCTGAAAAAAATATATAAACGTAACTGAAAGTAATGAATAATTTTTTGAAAAAAACAAGCCTATATTTGTGGCATACTTTTCTACTCATAGTTATTTTCATTTTGAATTTTCTTTTCCTTTTAAAGGGTACAGTAATTTAAAGTATTTTAATTTGTAAATCGAAAATCCAAAAAAATAAATTACAAGTGAAAAATAAAACCTTACAAACTTAAAAATAAGGATATCACTAAAAAATTAAATCACATATTTTTTAACTCTATTTTATAGCAAATTAGCAACTAATTCTTTATTACAATTACAAGGTTAGATATTTCATACATGGGTTAAATTGATCTATTTATCTTTAAATTGAAATATATTTTTTAGTGTTTTTTTCCTAATATGACAAAAAAATAAATTCAACCACTAAGCGCGCCCACACACAAATACACAAATTACTCTTTAAAAACAAATCAAATTTTAATGTGTTCCAAATTAACTCCTACTTTATTTTTTGAATTTGAATTAATCATAATTCATGTTTATTGAGATTTTTGAATTTGAAGTTGATTGTAACTTTTCAAACTGCTTATAACTTTAATGTTTTAATCATGGTGTCATCAAAATTATAATTTTTAATAACATTTCAAATCTGGATAAATTAATATATAAATTATGAATATAATGAAAGTCATTTTAAATTTATTGTTTTAAAAGGGAGGGAACTTTGAAATATTCTCTGCTTCACTTCATGCTCCCTTTTTCGATTGTTGATTTTATATGTCAACAATTCTTCCACATATTCTAATAATTGTTCATTTATAATGTGATTATTTATTTTTTCCTTGCTCTGTCCCAACTCCCGGCATATATTTTATTATTATTCATTACAATTTTAATATATTAGTTGAATCTTTTAGTTTGAATATTTAAGATGTATATATGATCTTTATTATTAATGCATTTTGATATTTTATACATTTTCCGATCATAACATCATAAAAATGCTGACATTAATAAGAAATTAATAATAAAAATTGTCTCTATGATAGAATATTTCCCTCTCCCTATTTTTCTTCTAATTAATTGATGGTTTGCATTACTTTCACACTTTATTTATTAGAATGTGGACGAAGAGCTTTGAGCTATTCAACATAATTATACTTTGACATTCGTCTTTAGATTGCAACTTAAATGAAAATCACTATTTCTTATTTTCTAGAATTGGAAGTAGTTAACGTAATTTATATAAATATATTAAATTTTAAATTAAAAGTGGTTAGGACTAATTAGATCTATCAAATTAATATTGTCTACCATTGATCATGGACCATTGATTAAGACTGTATTCTTTATATTCAATATGCATCTTTTATTAAAAATAATTGACTTATTTTATAGAATGTCAAAATATACCTGCAATAATAACTTCAGTTAATCTTCTAAGATGCATTCGAGATATCTTGCGGCACAAAATTGTTTTCGCAAATACTCACAAAGCTTTCAAATCAATATACTTATCAGCAAAGAGACTATTGATAAGAAGATCGTAAGAATAATATTATTTTACTTTTATCGACATTCAAAGAATTTATTGTCTAATTAAATTCAAAGTACAATCATTACGTTATTTTATCTTGAACTTTTATATTTTTGCTTGAAACATATAATGAGTGTTGATAATGTATTTTTTTTTAGCAAGAAGATTATAAATTATACGATTATAACAAAAGCAAAAAAAAATTATGCTCTTTTGTGACTACTTCTAAGTAATATTTTCTTATTATGAATAAATACTTCGTATTTTCCGTGTAACGTGCGGGTACATATACTAGTATAAATAAGAGTATAATTTTTTATTGAAGGAGGTTTATCTAATCCCTTTAGCCCTACCTAGCTCCACCCCAGCCAATATAATTCTGCATTGTGTGACCCTGCAGAAATGAATCTACCATGCTTTGGAAAGAAACTATATACTCCCTTCGTCTCATAAATTATAAGATACCTTTTTTTTTTAGTTTGTTCCAAATAGAATGTCATTTTACTATGATAAGAAACAATTTAATTCTAAAATTCCTCTTTTTTTCTTAATAAAATAATTTACAACCATACAAATATTTAATGATTGTTTTAAATCACAAATTTCAAAAATCTTACTCTTAACCATCGTATCAAGTCAAAAGATATCATATAAAATGAGACAGAAAGTATATGTTATAGCTAACTCACCTGCAGTCATGTTGCCAGATATCGCGTCTGGGGGCTTTTTTGTATCCATCATTCCCTAACACAATCATTTGTGAATATTAATTTCAGAAATTTTCTGTTCAACTTTAATAGTAAGATGGATCGAGATTCGATTTTGGATCTCGATCGATCGATTATCAATATATGTTACATAAAAAAGATGATGCATATAGGAAAGGGTACATACAGAGATGACAAATCCCCAATTGGCCATAGGACCCCAAAAGTGAGTTGTTTTAGGACCCATTGGACTATTCAAGTACGCTCGGACGGATTCCATCACATATATCTATGCTTTCTGCATATACACAATTCAAATTATTCACCAAAACACATATACGCTGTGGGAAAAATTATGAGAGATCAGTGTTCAAATTTCAATAAAAGATTTAAAAAAATATTTTTTAATCTGTCTAAACCTTGATGGAACCTAAAATCCATGGTGGTGGAATACATCATATACCTGATGAATTAGTCAAGATGTGTCCAATCTAATAGTTGTTGAATCCTGAATATATAGAGAAAATTAAAATTAATTGGAAATTCTTGCAAGGAATGGTAGGAAGAAATTACTAATTAAGGAAATTGAATTGCCTAAAGTACTAATATAAAAAATAAAAAAAATAAAAAAGTGGAAACTTAATTTGAGAAAACCAAAATCAGATGAAAGGGCTTACCAAATTGTGTCAATATGCATGAGAGAAGTACAAGGAAGAGCACTTGAAACGATGGTTGATTAATTAGTATTAGTGAATATATAGTAGGAGATGGAGAAGCATGGGCTATTAATTTATATGTTGAGATTTGAGAAGGTAGGCTCTACTCAGTATTAATTACTCCTATATTCCATACTATCGGAATTTTGGAGCCTTTTTTACTGCTCAAAATAATTAAATTGTTCAAAGTTCAAGATTTTTTTTCATATATGTCCTTTCATTTATCAATGTTTTATATTTTTTAAAAGAAAAATTACACTCTTACAAAGTTGTGATTTTACAAAGGACAATAGTGTAAAATATGATTTTAATTATGTCCTTAAATGTTTTTTCTTAATATGTGTGCATTATCTTACAAATTCAATTAATACGGAATAGAGAGAGTATTAATTAGCAGATTCTGAATTTACATGTTTTGAGTTCTAAATCAAACGTGATTTTAAAAAAAAACATTTATAAATATATACTCATATAATTTTATTTTTTACATAGTTTTTTATTTGGCATTATACATAAATACACCCTTTAACCTGGCTACAGCCGACATCTATAACCTTTAATTTTGGGTGTGCACAAGTAGACACTTAAATTCGTATAAAATTGAACAAAATAGACATATGCATTCTACGTGGCATAATACACATCAGATACAAATTTTCATTTAGAACGCTACATATGATGCACGTGTCTATTTGTTTAATTTTATACAAATTCAAGTGTTTATTTGTATGCACTCAAAATTGAAGGACATAGATGTCAACTGAGACCAAGTTAAAAGATACGTTTATGTATTATGCTTTTATTTTGAAGCACTAAAGTTATATTTGCTACCCGGGCTATACTCTACAGTAGAGAGGAAGAGGCATGAATGAATCATTCATTACGTTACGGCTGCCTAAATCAGAGGCGTATCCAGAAATTCGTCAAGATGGGTGCATAAATACGAAAAAATGTATCTTAAATATAAATTTGATAAGTTTGACTTTTAGGTTCTTAATATGAACCATTAAATTTTAAAAATTATAGGTCCAAAATATATAATACTATTAGTTTTAAATTTTAATATACACATTTGATTTAATTATATAAAAATCTTATAGTGCAAAGTTTTTTAGGAACTTCCAATGTAAGGCACTTGAAAATTTTGAAAGATTAAAGTGAAAAAACAAAAGAAAAATTAGTTGAAACGTCAAAAGTATAATCGATAACCACTTGGGAAGGTGTTACTCAAAATGACAAGATAGATATAAGACTTAATTTTTTATCCTTACTTAGAGAGGTGCAAATCATTATTGTATTATTATATGATACTTTAAACGTGAATTACACATTTATATTTAAATAATTTTTTAAAATATAACACTATTATATATGATCTGGAGAGGGGAGCATGGGTTCACGTGAACCCACGGCAGCCCCTCTGAATACGCCCCTCGCTGCCTTGGCCTAAAAAGTCATCCTCATGACTCAGACGTTTTTTGTTGTTTTGTAATTGGAAATATCTTTGATCGTCTTTCAAGATATTATAATCACATATATATAGAAAACAAGGAATTAATTTTTCTTTTCTGGTAAATTGGGAGGCCAATTTCTAGCCTAACCTTTATTTCATGTTTTTCCAAATGGATTACATTGCCAAACTTTTGGCCAAATCTCAACACCTTTCTTGTTGAACTGACAAATTATCACCCATTTTTCGATAAGTGGATTCAAAATATAAAAAAATAATAAATACACGAATAAATCAAAAAATTCAACATTTATTATACATAACACATATAAGATAATTTAACCTTTATATAATAACTTTTTGTCATTCAACATTTATTATACATAACACATATAAGATAATTTAACCTTTATATGATGTAATTTTTTTGTCAAACCTTATAATTCATGTATAGGATAAAAATAATTGTGACATGTGGCCCAACTGAATCATAAACGTGGATAGTGATAAGAACCGCACATGATAAAGAAGGACGAGATACATAGACGAATCACAGAGACACGTGGAAACAAGTCAAGACGGTGACATTGTACCAAACCCGGGCGGAGCTATGACATGGCAAGGGTGGTCAGATGAATAACCTTCGTCGAAATTTTTTTACGGGTATATATACTAAATATCGAGTTTTTTGGATATATACTAACTGTTAAACAACCTTGACACAATAAAGGTTGACAGCCCAACGGTTAAGGATATGCAAAGATGCCTCAACGTTCTAGGTTCAAGCCCAAGTGTTGGCATTTTCTTTAATTTTTTTCATTATTCCGTTTGTTCTCTTAGAAAAGAAGATCAGTGTTCAAATTTCAAATAAGAGATTCAAAAAAAAAAATTGAATCTGTCTAAACCTTGGTAGAATCTAATATTCGTGGTGGTGGAAGATGTCATGTACCTGGTGAATTAATCAAGATGCTCCAAACCTAATAGTTGTTGGATCCTGGATATATAGAGAAAATTAAAATTAATTGGAAAATCTTGCAAGGAATGGTAGGAAGAAATTACTAATTAAGGAAATTGAATTGCCTAAAGTACTAATACAAAAAAGAAGAAGACATGTTCTACTTTTGTGGAAACTTAATTTGATAAAACCAAAATAAGATGAAAGGGCTTACCAAATTGTGTCAATATGCATGAGAGACGTACAAGGAAGAGCACTTGAAACGATGGTTGATTAATTAGTATCAGTGAATATATAGTAGGAGATGGAGAAGCATGAGGCTATTTAATTTATATGTTGGGATTTGAGAAGGTCGGCTCTACTCAGTATTAATTACTCCTATATTCCATACTAACGGAATTTAGGAGTCTTTTTTACTGGTCAAAATAATTGAATTGTTCAAAGTTTAAGATGGATATTTGAAATTTTTTCCATAAATATCCTTTCATTTATCAATGTTTGAAAATTTTTAAAAGAAAAATTACACTACTTACAAAATTATGATTTTACAAAGGACAATAGTGTAAATTATGATTTTAATTATGTCCTTGAATGTTTTTTCTTAATATGTGTGCATTACCTTACAAATTCAGTTAATACGGAATAAAGGGAGTATTAATTAGCAGATTCTGAATTTAAATGTTTTGAGTTCTAAATCAAACGTGATTTTTTTTAAAAACATTTGTAAATATATACTCATATAATTTTATTTTTTACGTAGTTTTTTATTTGCCATTATACATAAATACACCCTTTAACCTGGCTTCAACCGACATCTATAACCTTCAATTTTGGGTGTGCACAAGTAGACACTTAAACTTGTATAAAATTGAACAAAATAGACATATGTGTCATACGTGACATAATACACGTTTGACACAAATTTTCATTTAGAACGCTACATATGATGTCTATTTGTTTAATTTTATACAAATTCAAATGCCTACTTATATACACTCAAAATTGAAGAACAAAAATATCAATTGAAACTAAGTTAAAATATACGTTTATGTATTATGCTTTTATTTCGAAGCACTAAAGTTAGATTTGCTACCCGGGCTATACTCTATAGTAGAGAGGAAGAGGCATGGATGAATCATTCATTACGTTACGGCTGCCTTGGCCTAAAAAGTCATCCTCATGACTCTGACGTTTTATGTTGTTCTGTAATTGGAAATATCTTTGGTCGTCTTTCAAGTTATTATAACCATAAACTATATATATATATATATATATATATAACAAGGAAATAACTTTTTTTTTCTGGTAAGTTGGGAGGCCAATTTCTAGCCTAACCTTTATTTCATGTTTTTCCAAATGGATTACATTGCCAAACTTTTTGGCCAAATCTCAACACCTTTCTTGTTGAACTGATAAATTATCATCCAGTTTTCGATAAGTGGGTTCAAAATATAAAAAATAATAAACACAAATAAATTAAGAAATTCAATATTTATTATACATACAATTAAAATAATTTAACCTTATATAAGATGTAATTTTCTGTCAAACCCTTTAATCTATGTATAGGATTAAAATAATTGTGACATGTGGCCCAACTGAATCATAACACGTGGATAGTGATAAGAACCACACAGGATAAAGGAGAACGAGATACATAGACGAATCATACATAGACACGTGAAACAAGTCAAGACAGTGGCATTATACCAAAAAGCCTATGATATCCATTCCATAGAACTTACATTGAACTAAGACTTGAAACCCCCGACGGAAAAACTAACAACCGTTATAGCCTTTTTCAAACTGTCTCACAAGCGAAATCGGACTTTACTCTTTGCTCTTTAATGTCATTAATTACGTGGTTTATCATGATGAGGATTAATCATATGTAATTAGCTTCTTTAGAAAATGATCCATACATAAGTGGTAGGATCATCACTTTGTAAAACCTCTAATTATACTTCATTGAGTACTATCATTTTCTTCTCTAGCTATTTCATGACTTGTTTCACATAATTATAGCGTGACTTCGCTTGTACAGAGATATCTCCAATATCGATATAGCTGAAATCAGGCCAACACACACTATCTCAATTTTTTATTTGTTTATTATATTTGATTCATCATTTAACTTTTTATCTTTCAATTGTTATTTGTTTATCTTCTTAGAGTATACGTTTAATAAAAATTTCTGGAGAAATTGTTTAACTGATAAATTATTGTTTATGGAAAAATGTAATGAAAGGAAGAGTACCTATAATCTAATTATAGGGAAATGTGGAGGTCCTCTCTTTTTTGTTTGAATTCTTCAATGTACTTTTTATGTATTATTTTATTTTCAAGTGATAGCTTGCACATAACATGTTCTACTTGTTAATTTTATAATAAATATCATGTAGAACATGTACTATATATATAAAAGGTTTATCTGAAAATTATTTAGAAAACAATATATTTTTCCTTTTCTATGAAAAATAATAGCATATAAATCAATATGGGTTGTGGTGCATTGGTCACTATAAGAAAAGTGTTGATTACCTGGGGATTTTCCTAGGGATAATATAGTAAATCCGCAGGTAATTTGATTACGTGCGAATTTTCTTGCAAAATGAAATTCGATGGAAAAACCTTCGTAGGTAACTCTTACCTGCAGATTTATACAATCCCTAGGTAATTTACCTGGGGAATTTAAATCCGCAGCTGTATTACTTACGGATTTATCTGCATAACTAACAAAAATTCTTGCGAATTTTTTGCTAAAATTTCTTATAAAAACGAAATTTCTTGCAGATTTTCATAGAAATATTTCGCAAGTGATTCCCCATGAAGATCCCCAAGTAAATCCATAGGAGTTTGGAAATGAAATTTTTTGAAACAAAAGAAAATTTCTTGCGGATATATATGAAAGTATTGCTCAAGATAATTCCAATGAAAAGAAACCCACAAAAAACCAACAAAAAACACAATTCACGTTATATCACTTCATTCAACAAAAAAATAGAATTCAGAATTCATAATTCCTATGAAAATAAACCTGCAAGATCTATAGTATATGATTCTTAAACATACAAAAACAAAATACAACTCAAATTTGAATCCTAAATAGTACCATCAACTATCTCAATTCCCATTTGAAGATGATGCGCTATAATGGGCAGAACCACTGTCATTCACGTTATCATGGGCAGAACCACTATCATTTACGCTATCAGAGTCATCACCACTTTCATTCTCATAAGCTTGATTGTCTTCTTGAGATGATTGCTCATTTGAAGATGATGCATTGTATACATGTTTCTTCAATAAGTCCAATTCCCTCCTCATCCTCTTATTTTTGTGACGCTCTTTCTGCAGTTGAGCATATAAGTCGGCATTGGAAGCATTTACCTGAGCTTTAATCATCTCATCAATTTCTCTCGATAAAGCTGATGTTGATTGTTTAGACGATGACTTTACAGATCGACCCAGGGATCCAAGACCTTTAACTCTTCCTTTTTTCTTTCCACCAACAGATTGCACTCATATATCCATTTCTGTTAATTGAGAAAGTTGACCAGCTAAATTAGTTTCTCCTTCTGCAGCTGATGCACTTTGAGAAGCTAATAATTCTTGTTTCTTTCTTTCAAAAGTATTCTGCATCAAAACAAATTATTTGAGACAATATTTAAAGGCAAATCTCTAGCTCTCACTATTAACTGGCAACCATCAAAGGCAATATACTTGTCAACATTGATATTAACAAATAAAATATGATTACATAATGCATATACTAGCATGGCATTTTCTATAGAGTACTGCCAACTTCTTATTCTTTGTAATTGGAAGTAAAAGTGTCGAGATGTTCTTCACTTATGATTGCTTTCACTTGGAAGACAACTACATCTACCACTAGTATCAAATAATTATAGTAGAACGGGGTCACAAGGAAGACAATTCTAGTTTTCCAAACAGTTGGAAAATAAGGCAATTTTTCTCATATTTATTGGTTTAAAGAACTTTAAGTTTATCAGCAAGATCATTTCATTTCTAAAAAGCCGCAGTGTCTGGACCACCTGCCGCGCACACCTTCCTTATTTCATCGGGTACTTGCTACCTCCCACCATTTTAAGTACCGAAGAAATCACCTAGCACTTTGTCTCTGCTGGAATTTTCACCCTGGTTTTCCATGGTTTTCATTCACCGCTAGGCCACAATACTAATTGGCTACAACAAGATCATTCCATCTTCTTACCAAGATATTTAACACAACTTAAATAAAATATTTAATCTACAAAAGAATAGAGCGAACGAATACTTACATAAGCAGTTTCAGCTTTCTCATTTACCCAACTTTTATCACTTTTCTTGCAATGAGTTCGAAAATAAAATTCTGAAATTGATGGATCCTTTCCAGTAGATTCTTTCTATAATGAAGGAAGATATTTGTGTTATCAATGTTGAGTATGATGTTATTTTCTTAAAAGAAATACATCTAAAAAGATTTATGATTACCATTCTCTTATAGATCACTCGATGAGGTATACAACCACCTGTATGAAGTGATGCACCAACATTTGAATCATGGTTTTTTTTGTTTTGTTCGGACTTTATCTTGAATGCAGAAGACTCCCAGCCCCTTCATCTCCTTGAATACCACATCCCCCATCCAATGTGGCTTCAGAGGCAAGTTTTTCCTAACATCTTGAAAGAGTTGTGTCATCATTGCAGATGCCCTTTTCTCAAAATTACGTCTTATAGCATCAGTATAGTGAGGGAGCCATTTGAATTTCTTTTGTATATAGCAAATAAAAACAACATTAGTTATACAAGCTCACACCACCTGTATTAGACACTTGAGAATTGCTAGAGTGTTGCAAATGGTAACGTTATTCTGAGAGATTCTTTAACGGATGAAATAAGCTCGCTATTTTTCTAGAAAGTGCTGCTATGTCACTCTGATATACACTACTCAGAACCAAATCAATATTAAAAATAATGTAAAGTTGAGTTAGCATTTCTAGAAAACAACATTATTCAGATAGAATTAAGATAAGAATCGAAGAATATATTCGCATTTACTTTTGTTCAGACCCTTCAACATTGAACTATTAACATGAATAGACACCAGACTAACCACATTCAAAGGTCACTGCTTAAAGATAAATGCAGAGAAGACAGTAAAGAAAAAACAAAAACAGACGTGTATGCACCCAAGTAGATTGATAGAAACATGCTTTACATAAATCTGATGCAATATTTACCATTAAACGAACTAAGACTTAACGCAGAGGACTGAAGACAGGGAAATCTTGAAATAGGAGTAGGCAACAAGAAAAAGACCAAGAGACTGAGCAATATCGAGACTAGCATTACTATTTAGAGTCTTAAACAGGTAGCCCAAAAACATATAAAAAATGAAAACTGAACCTAGCCGGACATGTCGAGAAGTTAAAATCTTAACAACCATGAAAGGGAAACTCAACAACCCAATGAGCAAGATGAAGAATTATATAAAAGAAGCAAGAGCTAAAATGACCCAAACAAAATATCATAACGAGATTGACAGAATATCAGTGAAGGCAGTAAGCAGTAACTCAGGTTAATATCAAACTCATATGACTTGATATAATCATATGTGTATAGTGTCCTTACCTTGAATTCCTCAAACCACATATCATGAGTAGATTGTGGAAACTTCTTCCATGAGGGTCTAGCCAATTCAAATTTACTACGAATGCAACTAGCAATGCCGTCAATTACTATCTTGTGAGGATCAAACCTATATAAAATACAGTAGTTATCAAAAATATAAACAGATAAACAATTCAGCTAAGCAAATGTATTATTAAAAGTTAGTCTTATTACCCGTCCTCTTCAGGTACAATCCAGATTTGATGATCATTGTCTCCATTGCCAACTGTACTAGATGAGGTGACTGGAGTCCTATTGGCCGGTGGTGACATCAATTGTTCAAATTCTTGATTTATAGGTTGGGACTGATT
>JAJOOE010011051.1:0-22355 GCA_036250405.1 Solanum raphanifolium
TTTATTTTTTTTATTTTTTTTTTTTTAATCAACATTGGACCATGTCCATTTATTCATCAAATAAAATGTGTCCAAACAAGGTTCAAGAGTGATCAAGTCAGTCAACAAAATAGACAAAACAAAAACAACTAAACTGAAAAATAATCTAATTTGGAAACAAAAAAAACCCTAAACTGATAGAACAACCCCAGCATAATGCTAATATTTGATTAGCATATGTACCGTCAAAAAATATACAATCAAATTTTTAATATTAAAAAAATATTTATATTTGCATAAATAAATAAAAAGGGTAAGTATATAAAAAAATTGAAAATGGTCTATATGTAAAAAGAAATAAAAACAACAAACGTAGATAGGAAAACAATAAAGTTTCCAATTAAAAAATAAAATAAATTAAAAGAAATGAAAATGATCTATATATAAAAAGAAATAAAAACAACAAACGTATATAGGAAAACAGTAAAGTTTCCAATTAAAAAAATAAAATAAATTAATAGGGTAAATATGTAATTTATCATTTTAATACATGTATAACTAATACCAACATAACTTATTCCACCTTCTACCCTGCATAACTTTATACATAGATTCCCTCATAAATTATGTTGGTATTAATTATGTAGGACTACAAAAAATGCAACCAAACACCGTATAAATTAATACATGAATAACTTTTATACAACATTTAAATTCTTACCAAACAAATGGTATAAGTTATGTTGACTTTTATACCTAATACAAAACTTCTACCAAACACAGTTAAGCTAATGCAACTTTTTATACATGAATAAGGTGTCTTTTATACAGTAACCAAACGACCCCTAAGTGTTTTGATGATCCTCATAAATGCAGGGACCCGATCCCTGACAGAGTGCTCTCATCCAGGTTCAAAATGGTGTACAACGCTATAAAGTTGTCTTGTCAGGTTGGTTGGTGAAAAGTGCAGCATACTTCACCAATAGGAAGGGCGGACGAGGTTGTTTGTTTCACTGGTCAAAACTCTTGTTGGTGATTGATATATATAACAATAAACAAATAACATTATTCATTCAAAAAAATAGAGAGCTAGCAAGTCCTTTCAAGAACTCAAGCATCAATGAACACACAAGATAAAACAAAATAGTGTTTTTTTTTTTTTTTGAAATTTTTTTTGTGGAAAGATTACCCCAGAATAAAAGAGATGCCAAGAAAATGTTTGAAATCAAAAGCAACAGTTGATTATTGAATTGAAAAACAAAACCAAATATAATTGAGAGACATGGCGGACCCGTGGACGAATAGTTGAGTTTGTAATTATTACAACTCCATCAACTTAAGCTTTGTGCTTCTTGCTTTCAGCTGTCTGTAAAATCCACTTATGCTCCGTAAGTGATTTGATCGGGACTTGACTGTTTGATAGTGCTTCACTAAAATGATCATAACTTCTTAATCTGGATTTATATTGAATAATAGTTGCATGGTTAACAAGGGCTTTAATTTGATAGATTATGGTGTATGTAATTCTTCATAGTCTAAGAGATATGCTTGTTTGAATTTGACACTTGTATAAACTTATACGAAAACTTAATCGGTAGAGAAGATTTCAACTTAACTTTGTGCTAGCTAGAGTTCTTTTATCATAACCTTAATTCACACTTAGCTTTGACCTTTACACCTAGGCATAATCAAATTCACCTAGTTGGGATCTAATTTCATAAGTGGAACGGTCTAAACCATAGTCCGAAAGTTGGAGATATTACAGGTTGCTGCACCTAACATGTTTTACAAGTTCTATTTTTATTTTATCAATAATATGTTATAGTTTATTTTTAAAAGTGAACTTTTCATATAAAGGAAAAAATTAATAGAAGAAGTTTGACACATTTGGCGTAGGCATAATATATAAAGGGAAAAGGTAAAAAATGCTGCTATTGATTGAATCAGGAAGAAGATAATCTCGAGCGGACCTTAGTAGGCCTTTCCTGTTTTATTGGTTGACTATGCCCTTACCACTAAAATGAAGATATTTTTACCCCTGTCGTTACTAATTTCATCATTTGTGCCCCTCAATTGGACGAAAAGCCCCAAATAAACTAAAATTACCCAATTTCTCTTTAATCCAAACCCGACCCACTAAATGGGTAATTTTAGTTGATTTGGGGCTTTCCATTCAATTGAGGGGCACCAATGATGAAATGAGTAACAACAGGGGTAAAAATAACTTCATTTTAATGGTAAGAGCATAGTTAACCAATATAACAAAGTTGAAGGGTATTTTTGACCCTTTTCCCATATATAAATGTGCTTTTTTTTTTGGTAAATAAAAACTTTATTAACCAAATGAGAAATACAAAGCACTTGAAAAAAAACTCAGCTTGGACATCCCCAAGACTGTAGACTTCTAACATCAAACAATCTATTCCTAACCATTCTCACCCTATCCCTCCTATTTCAAAAGTTAATTACATAGGGTACCAAGCTAACAATTACAATTTCATGCTCAAATTCATTTTCATTCCTCCTCTTACATGAACTTCCTGTATAATCTTTCTGACTAGAACATCACAAGTTCTTATAACCTTCTGGAAAATCCTCTGATTCCTCTCCTGCCATACATAGTACACACTAGCTGCAAGAGATATACGAAATATTTCTGCTTCTGACATTTTCCCTTTGTACTGCTCTTGTGCCCATCTTTGCTCCTCATGCCATCCTGATGCTTGCCTTTGGATATCTTGCCTTCTTAATACCATTTGCCAGACCTGACCTGAGTAAAAACATTTGAAAAAAAGATGTTCAATGTTCTCACATTCATCATCACACAATATACACTTGGTGCTCTCCACATTTCCCCAGTTAAGTAGTCTTTCATTTGTCAGGAGCCTCCCATGTAGTGTTAGAAACAAAATAAAACTCCATTTTGGGCATGCATTTGTATTACAAATCAGCTTCCTCCATTCTACTTTCGGATATCCCCCTCTCAACAGTAGGTATACTTGCTTAATTGAGAACTTCTCCACTTGTAGAACTTGAGTTTCATGCCATCCCACAGCCTCAAACACTTTATATGTTTGTATGATCTTTCTCACCATCCATGAGGCCTGATTTGCTTGTATATTCCACACTGTCCCTTGCTTCCCATAGTGCATGTGTACCAATTGTACCCACAACTTGTCCTTTTTCTTACTCAGATTCCACAATAACTTGTTGATGGCTGCCTTGTTCCACTCTTGAATACTTACAATGTTTACCAACAGTTCTTGGCTTACACAACTGGTCCCAAGTAACCAGTGCTTTCTTTGATATATCTGGTCCACCTGTCCATAAAAAGCTTCTACAAATCCCTTCAATGCATTTAATCACTTTCTTTGGTAAAATAAACACCTGTGACTAGAAAAATTGAATAGAAAATAACACATTCTTGATGAGTTGCACCCTTCCTGCATATGATAAAAACCTTGATGTCCAGCTGTGTATCCTACCTATGATTTTATCAATCAAAGGTTGGTATTGCACCATAGATATTCTCTTAGTACTTAATGGAACTCCCAAGTATCTAAAAGGCATTGTGCCTAGTGGGAATCCTAGCTCCTTCATTATGGCCATCTATATTTCATTTGTTACCCCTCCAAAATAGATAGAGCTTTTATCCACATTTGCTTCCAAACCAGAGGCTGCTGAAAATACTTTAAATGTCTCATAAACCTGCTTTACAGATGTGAGTTCACCTTTGCTAAATAAGAGCAAATCATCAGCAAAACTGAGTTGTACCAGCTGCAGTTTAGCACATCTTGGGTGATACTTGAAGCATGTAGATTTTTTCAGCTGTTTTAATAGTCTTGTGAAATATTCTATGGCTAATACAAAGAGGTAAGGGGATAGTGGATCCCCTTGTCTTAGTCCTTTCTTTGCCTCAAAGGGTGTACTAGGAAATCCATTAACCAAGACAGTGTATGACACTATGCTTATGCATGGAATCACCCACTCCACAAATACAGTAGGGAAAAGCAGTTGGGTCAGCACCTGTTTCAAGAACTCACATTCCACTGAATCATATGCTTTCCTCATATCAATTTTCAGCATGCATCTAGGTGATATCCCTTTTCTCCCATAGCCCTTGACCAGCTCAGTACTTAAGATGATGTTATCATTAATCAATCTGCCAGGCACAAAAGCAGACTGACCTTTATCTATTAAACTATCCATCACTTTCTGCATTCTGTTAGTCATCACTTTTGAAATGATTTTGTATACAATAGTACAACAAGAGATAGGTTTATACTCTGATATTTTTGAAGGATGCTTCACTTTGGGTATGAGAGTTGCTGTGGTACAGTTTATAGCTTTATGTAATTTCCCTGTTACAAAGAACTCTTGGACAGCAAACTGAATTCCTCATTTATTTGAGGCTGCAAGTTTTTTTTTTTTTTAAAAGTCCTTTCCCAGACTCAATCCCGCATCTGGAAAGGGGGGAGTCTCGCCCTTTACCAGCTGTGGCACCATAGCACCTTTTGGTTTTGTGGATGCCATTTGTTTATTTATACACATTGTACATATATACACCTATACATCACATTTCGATCGAAGCTCGTGGGTGGCGTGGCACCGCCACGAGCCTTAGTAGATCTGCCCCTGGCCCCTGTCCACCCCAACTTTTAAATACCCAATTTTTTTAGAAATCCACCCGTTTAACTCATCCACTACTTATTCCCTTTGCTTTGAATTCTTTTCTTAACCTATAAACTTGGAACATTCGATCCGTTTTGCTTTTCTTAACAAAGCAGCTCAGGAAAAAGAGGTTTTCTTCTGTTCAGTTTCTCTATGTGCTGCACTTGACCCTTAATCTAATAATGTAAATTCAAGAGTGTACTTAGTCATTCTTAGTGGTTGTTAGGATTGACTTATTTTTAGTGACTTGATTTTTGACTTTTAAGCATTTTATTTTTTTTAAAGTTTTGGAAGTGTTTGAATAAGTAACACAAAAACTGTTTTTAAACACTTTTTTAAAGCACAAAAAAAAAAGTGTCATAAGTTGGAACCCCCAATGCTTATCTTTATCTCTTTAATTGTGCAAAATTCTTTCTCTGGTTTTTGCTGACTCCTACAGAGCTTGAGTGTAACAATATTCTCATGTGGACATTCTTTGCACCAGGTTCTGTATTAACCGAACAGCAAGTTTATGGAAGGGACAAAGAGAAGGATGAGATAGTGAAAATCCTGATAAATAATGTTAGTGATGCCCAACAACTTTCAGTCCTCCCAATACTTGGTATGGGGGGACTAGGAAAGACGACTCTTTCCCAAATGGTCTTCAATGATCAGAGAGTTACTGAGCATTTCTATCCCAAAGTATGGGTTTGTGTCTCGGAAGATTTTGATGAGAAAAGGTTGATAAAGGCAATTGTAGAATCTATTAAAGGAAGGCCACTACTTGGTGACATGGACTTGGATCCACTTCAAAAGAAGCTTCAGGAGTTGTTGAATGGAAAAAGATACTTGATTGTCTTAGATGATGTTTGGAATGAAGATCAACAGAAGTGGGATAATTTAAGAGCAGTCTTGAAGGTTGGAGCAAGTGGTGCTTCTATTCTAACCACTACTCGTCTTGAAAAGGTTGGATCGATAATGGGAACATTGCAACCATGTGAATTGTCAAATCTGTCTCTAGAAGATTGTTGGTCATTGTTTATGCAATGCGCATTTGGACAGGAAAAAGAAATAAATCCTAACCTTGAGGCTATTGGAAAGGAGATTGTGAAAAAATGTGGTGGTGTGCCTCTAGCAGCCAAGACTCTTGGAAGTATTTTGCGCTTCAAGAAGAAAGAAATAGAATGGGAACATGTGAGAGATAGTGAGATTTGGAATTTACCTCAAGAGGAAAGGTCTATTATGCCTGCCCTAAGGCTTAGTTATCATCATCTTCCACTTGATTTGAGACAATGCTTTGAGTATTGCGCGGTATTCCCAAAGGACACCGAAATGGAAAAACAAAACCTAATCTCTCTCTGGATGGCGCATGGTTTTGTTTTATCGAAAGGACACATGGAACTAGAGGATGTGGGTAATGAAGTATGGAGAGAATTATACTTGAGGTCTTTTTTCCAAGAGATTGAAGTTAAAGATAGTAAAACTTATTTCAAGATGCATGATCTCATCCATGATTTGGCTACATCTATGTTTTCAGCAAACACATCAAGCAGAAATATCCGCGAAATAAATATGATGATGTCCATTGGTTTAGCTAAATCGGTGTCTTCTTACTCTCCTTCGCTCTTGCAAAAGTTTGTTTCATTGAGGGTGCTTAATCTAAGTTACTTAGAACTTAAGCAGTTACTGTCTTCCATTGGAGATCTAGTACATTTAAGATACTTGCACCTCTCTCGCAATAACATGTGTAGTCTTCCAAAGCAGTTATGCAAGCTTCAAAATCTGCAGACTCTTGATCTAGAGTATTGCACCTCAATTTGTTGTTTGCCAAAACAAACAAGTAAACTTGGTAGTCTCCGAAATCTTTTACTTGATGGTTGCTCTGAATTGACTTGTATGCCACCAAGGATAGGATCATTGACATGCCTTAAGACTCTAGGTCACTTTGTTGCTGGAAGGAAGAAAGGTTATCAACTTGGTGAACTAGCAAACCTAAATCTCTGTGGCTCAATTGAAATCAGACATCTTGAGAGAGTGAAGAATGATAAGGATGCAAAAGAAGCCAATTTATGTGCAAAAGCGAATCTGCATTCTTTAAGCATGAGTTAGGATAAATATGAACCACATAGATATGAATCAGAAGAAGTTAAAGTGCTTGAAGCCCTCAAACCACACTACAATCTGAAATATTTAGAAATCAATAGCTTCAGAGGATTGCGTCTTCCAAAGTGGATAAATCACTCAGTTTTGAAAAATGTTGTCTCTATTGAAATTGATGGTTTTGAATACTGCTCATGCTTACCACCCTTTGGTGAGCTGCCTTGTCTAGAAAGTCTAAGGTTAAGGAATGGGTCTAGGGAGGTGGAGTATGTTGAAGAGGATGATGTCCATTCTGGAAGGTTTCCATCTCTCAGAAAACTTCATATAGGCAGATTTGATAATCTGAAAGGGTTGCTGAAAAAGGAAGGAGAAGAGCTATTCCCTGTGCTTGAAGAGATGGAGATTTTATCTTGCCCTGTGCTTGTTTTTCTGGCCCTTTCTTCTATCAAAAAATTAAAAGTTTATAGGGTATATGCAACAGTTTTCAGGTCCATATCTAATCTTACGACTCTTACTTCCCTCTGCATTAGCCATAACAATGAATCTACTTTGCTCCCAGAAGAGATTTTCAAAAGCTTTGCAAATCTCAAATACTTGAAAATCTCCCACTTTTACAATCTCAAAGAGCTGCCTAGCAGTCTGGCTGGTCTCAATGCTTTGAAGCATCTGGATTTAAATTTTGTAACGCACTAGAGAGTCTCCCAGCGGAAGGGGTGAAAGGTTTAACTTCACTCACGGATTTATCTGTTTATGCCTGTAAGAAGATAAAATGTTTACCCGAGGGATTGCAGCACCTAACAGCCCTCACAAGTTTAACAATTTGGATGTGTCCAACACTGATCAAGCGGTGTGAGAAGGGAATAGGAGAAGACTGGCACAAAATTGCTCACATTCCGTATAGGGTTCTTTGTTTGTGAGTCTCTCATTGCTTTTTTCCTATTTTGTCACATTGAAAGGAAAATTTGGGTCTTTTTATCTTGGTTGTTGAAGTTCTTTTCAGATCCTTGTATAACCTTATAGATAATGAGAAGTTCATGTTCTTTTCTATAAACAACAAATTAAGGGACTCCACATAGGACGCATGTATTATTTGTTCAATTTTATGCAAGTTTAAGTTCCTATTTACAGAGACGGATCCAGAATTTTAAGGTTGCGGGTGCCACTACACTTAATATAAACTTAGTGATGGACATCGAATTTGGGTGCACTCATCCAGTTCAATCCATTTTGGGTTAATTTACGAATTCTTTTGGTACATAAATAAATATACGATTATCTAATGTGGGTCCATTCCAAATGTGTATATGTTATGAACCAAGTCCAACCCAATAGGAATACCGAGATCACACAAATAGTTGTTGGGCTGGCAAGACCTATTGGGCCGAGAACAAGCAATTGGGCCAGACTATGTTTGGGATTCGGGTTGATAAATACAACTTGGGAGAGCAAATTGGACTTATGCAAACTATTAAAGAAAAGAGTGTTTCCTCTCATCCCCTTCTTAGTCTAAGCTTCTCATCCCCTTCTATCCATCTATGTAATTTCTGATCTTCTCCCCCTTTTGATTACATTCTGAGTTTCGTTTTAAGGATCGCTAGTGGTTACTTGCTTGTTGTTTCCATTTCTCAATTGTATTTTGTATTGTCAACGATTATAATAGATATCCTCATTGTGTGGTAACTTGAGTTGTTACATTGGTGCTTTCATCGACGTACTCTAATGGAAGTTGTCGTTTTAGATCGATTTAATGGCAACGCTGATCCAGAGGACTGGATTTCTAGGGCAAAACGATACTTCAATTTTCTGGGCTTCTCCGAAGAACACTGGCTGCCTCTTCCTTCCTTATATCTCGATGGTGAGGCCCTCGAGTGGTTCCGTTGGATGTTTCGCAACAACCAATTTTTTGATTGGACCCATTTCAAGGAGAAGTTAGCCCTGCGTTTTCCGAAACGAAAGTATGCAAAGTCTCCTATGGCGGACACTCAAATTTCCAATATTCTAGCTTTGCTTCAGAAGATTGAGACCAAATGGTCAGTTACGTCTAAGCAGGTTATAGTAGAAGATGTGAGTATTTGTGCTGCTACAGTCTTTCACAAAGAGATTTCTTCTCCTTTGGTCATAGAAAACTCAAGCCCGGTGGATAATGAGGACCATCCGGACACTTTAATCAATGACCTTTCAGGTCATGTGGACAATATTTTCGATAAAATGTCTACAAAAGTTTTCACCAAAGAAGTGGAGGGAACTTTCTCTACCTCTAGATTTGAAGCTGATTTGGACGATATTCTGTCACCTAAGGTGTTTGAGGAATGTTTTCCTAGTTTCTGCCCCATGGTCGTCTCAGAGGTCCATCCCGATACTCCAAACAAAATGCTTGATGAAGCAGCATTAAGCCCTAAGCACAGTGAAGCCCAATTGTTCGATGGATGTTCTCCAAAAGAAATGCCAAAGAGGTATGTTATTGTTAATTCTCTGGATCGTGGCTCTAATAAACCAAAAATTGAATCTGATGAGACCTTTGACGACATGTATCTTGGTGAGTTTTTCTTGGAGCCTGCAACTATTGAGAATCTATATCATGAAAAACAAATTCTAGATATAGAGTATAGCGTTCCACAAAGTACCATGTCTTTGGATGAATTGATGCTTTTTGTGGAGCATGGAAAATTTACTCGTGAATTCAATACTAACAATATTTTGTGTCAATTTTCGTTTAATCGTGATGACACTGTCGTTGTTCTTGGAACTGCAACAAATATTTGTGTATGGGATCCTGGTATAAGTTTCAAGTCTACGGTTCTCATTGGTTATACAGTGAACATGGCGCCACTGCTATTATTGAGCTCTACTGGTGCTGTTGGCTTCATTGCTTATGCTAACTCTATGACTCAAGTGTGGGATCCCGGACAGCTAAGGTGTATGCATTCTCCCGTTTTGCTATCTGTTCTTCCATTGACAGTTATTACTTCATTAAATTTTAGTTTTCAGAACATTTTTGCTATATGGGCTGTGGTAGACGAGATGGTATTGCCAGAATCAAAAGTGCATGATTCATACTCCGAGGTGAATCCTATGTTTCATGATAGTTCCCAAAGAGTTACATCGAGGGAGATACAACCAATTGCACCTATAGATATTATACGTCCCAAGTTATTTCGATTCCCGCAACGATTATTAGCACAACTCATACGAAAGAAAATAAGTGAGCAGGCTAGTGCACTGAAAATGGTACCAAAAGGGAAAGAAGTTACACCAATTGTTTGTATTGAATGGATACAAGGTTGCATTAAGTCCATGACAAACTTGATTGATCAGGAGTTGCGTAATTTCTCTATGCTTGAGGAGATCATGGTTTTCTTTGGCACTCAGGGTGTACCGGCTAGTTATGCTACAGGTCCTGTCCTTGAATTTGAGTATATTCTTGTTGGATATGGTGTTGATGAATTCCTTATTTTGATAATGCATGACATTTTGGATCCTGGTGATAAAATTATTGACTGCCCTCCCATTTTCTCACTATATGAATTGGCTGCACTACAAACTTGTGAAAATGATCATTAGAGTTTTATAGCGATGGAAAGTGAGCTTGAGTTGGTGAAAAATGCTTCAATTGTTGATGCTTATGTTGTTCACAAGTCAATGCTCGAGAAGAGTAAAAGTAATTCTATCTTGAGTAGTTGGGGGAAGTTTATAACTACTACGAGACTTATGTGCTATCTTGCCCATTTTGGTGGCCATAGACTTGCTGAAGAGTGCACTGTAGCACAACAGATTCATCTTGCAGAGCTTAGAAACACATCTGGTGCAGCCATGCGACTGCCTCTCCCTTCTCTGTGAAACACCTATGGAGGTAAACAAGAAGTGTAGATTGAGGGATCCTGAATCATTTTCCTATCTCCACCAATCTTATTGCTATGAAATAATAGCATGTATTACTTCTGCTCATGATTCTGTTAATATAACAAAGGTATTGAAAATTGCTTGGCTTGGCAAAAAAGAGCAGATGAAATTGTTTAGAGTTGTGGCCTTTGTTATGATTCTTGGTAATATGGAATTCTTTGAAGGAAATGAATTTGTTTCCTCAATTCTGCAAGTTGACAGTGTTTGGTTTATACTTCGCACCACTATGGCAGATCTCTATACACACTTGAGTCTTGGAAGATTCAATGTTATATTGTCTGTGTGGCTCTACTCGAACCTTGAGGACAAGGTTCTTATTGAGGACGAGAGTATTGTTATGAACCAAGTCCAACCCAATAGGAATACCAAGATCACACAAATAGTTGTTGGGCTGGCAAGACCTATTGGGCCGAGAACAAGCAATTGGGCCACACTATGTTTGGGATTCGGGTTGATAAATACGACTTGGGAGAGCAAATTGGACTTATGCAAATTGTTAAAGAAAAGAGTGTTTCCTCTCATCTCCCTTCTTAGTCTAAGCTTCTCATCCCCTTCTATCCATCTCTGTAATTTCTGATCTTCTTCCCCTTTGATTACATTCTGAGTTTCGTTTTAAGGAATCGCTAGTAGTTACTTGCTTGTTGTTTCCATTTCTCAATTGTATTTTGGGGTTCTTCAACGATTAATATATATATCCTCTTTGTGTGGTAACTTGAGTTGTTACATATTAACTTTCATATGTTTTATTGTAATTTAGCGAAATGTATTAGCGAATCTTGGAGCAACGGTATGATATATAGGTCGCACGAGCCGTGGAATCAGTAAAGTTGTCATCACTGGCTAAAAATAATTTTTTGCTTTTTTTAAAAAAAAAGGAACTTTTCTTATACATGGTAAATTCCAAATTTTCAAGTCTAAGAGAATGAGATAGGTTAGTCATTTTAGCATTACTAAGTTTGTTTCAAAACATGTAGTATAACATTTTCAAGTAAAACTCGATGTTTGCACTGAACAAATTAAATGATTTTATTTTATGTATGTTTTATTCCGAGACTCTGAGAAGCCGTTTGGATGACTTAAAAATAACTTTTAAGTCGAAAATAAAAAGTAGGGAAGACCTACTTTTGATTTTTCACTTATTTTAAGTTATTTTTAACCTTTGTCAAACACTTTTTGACTTATTTTAAGTTATTTTTTTTTTAGTCAAACACTTTCAGAAGTCAAAAACTGACTTAAAAATAGGTTTGACCAACTTTTAAATCAATTCAAACACCCTCTAAGAATGGAGAAAAAATATAATTTTTCTCAGTTGTTAATTGTTATGATAATTAAAAATAGGCGAAATGGTCTGGTGGACCCTTATACTTGTATCAGTTTGTATTTTGAACCCTTCTACTTACCTCTTTGTCATCTGGACCTTTAAACTCAATTAAAATGAGACTTTTAAGCACCTCCAACCATGCGTGTAACTCACTCTCCTTTATATAATTGACACGTCATATCCACGTCCGATATATTAATGCCACATCATAATTATTTCATAACTATTTTTAAAAATTATTAACCAAAATTATTTAATAAAATGTAAAATAATAGTAACATTTTAATTTATTATTGGCATTTCTAATTCTCCCTATTTTCACTATTTCACGACCAAAAGAAAGCCATCGCCGGCGTCGTCACCATTTTTACCGGCGAAATCACATATACTTTCTCCCTCACTTGTCTTCATCTCCGCCGCACACCATCACTGTTTTTTTTTCCTCCTCTAACCTCCACAGTAACAACAGCGTAAGCCACCGCACAACCAGATCTGGCCAAACTTTTCGTAATCCAACGCCGACTACTATTTTCACGCCCCAAATTGCTTAAAAATACAATTTCACACCAACCTCTGCCGTGAAACTCGTCGAAATCTACCCAAAATTCGCCTGAGATTTTCTTGGGTTATCGAAACTGGTTGAAAAAGACAAGTTTAAGGGATTAGAAGGAGACGATTGCTGTGAAAAATTGAAGATGGGGAAGAAAATGATGTCTGTAGCATCGAGCCTTGATGAGGTGGATCGAACCATGTATTCGATTTTTTGTAGCGCTGCTAATTCCCTTTCTCAACTTTATACTCAGGCTATGAACCAACAGAAACTTTCCTTCCTCTCTGGTGAACGCCATGGAATGGTATTGAAATTTGAGATCAGCATGTTATGAAGAAAATCTCTGGCTATGCCCCTGCTTGGGACCATGGTGTTGGAATCATATGTGTTCATGAAGCTGGGGGAAAGGTGACTGACTGGGAAGGAAGTTCAATTGATTTTGCAGCATATTAAGTTGCACGGAGAACTTTGGGAAGAAGATCTAAAAAAGTTGAAGTTGTCGGAGTTGGAAAGCAATTAAGCTTTGGGAAGAAGAAATAACTTTTTAATTAGTTGTTTTTTAACAAAATTATTTCTTTTATAATTTTAATATTTTTTTAACTTAAAAAAGTTGTTCACTCGCCTTAAGATGCGTGAAGTCACACACTTTTGTCAACTCAGCCATCTTAAAGACACATAAGATTGGTCAATGGTCAGAGGGATTTGTTAAATTGTGTTTTATTGAGTTTAAGGGTCCAGATGACAAAGAGATAAGTAGAAGGGTTCAAAATACAAACTGATACAAGTATAAGGGTCTACCAGACCATTTCGCCTTAAAAATATAAAAACTATTAATGTTTTCCCTCCATGAATTATCATTTCTCTTCGTGAATTAGTGTCACGACCCAGACCGTCGTGAGTGACACTCACACTAACCCTCTGGTGGGAGAACCATTACTACAATCCAACTAAGCAACTCAACAATAAACTAAACATTTAAAGCTACGGAAGTAGGTTTAAATAAATAAATTATATAGAGTTCCCATAAACTCCAAATGTTTAAATAAATAACTAACCAATCTAATGCGGAAGAACAACCCCTAGAACCTGAAAACCATTGTACCAAAACATCTAAGTGCAACAAGTCTAAGACAAAGGGGTAGAACCCCAACCCAACATAAGAAGTATCTAAACAATGCACCCTAAACAAATAGTCTGAGTCCAAAAAGTGTGGACTTAAAACAAGAGAGATCAATGGCAGCCTGAAAAAACTGACTCACCCTTAAATCCGGTCACGCTTAATAATCACCTAACCGAGATCTGTCAGTAGCCGCCTGAAGATGTCATGTACTCAACAAAGAAAGAGCAAGTGCAGTATCAGTACACAACCACAGTGTACTGGTAGGATCACGCGGCTATCCCAGTAAACACAACATATATCAGAATTATAACAAGGTAAACACATACATGCACAAAATATATATACACATCGATTATCATTTCAGGAGCAATGCACGATTCCACATTCTCAATAACAAGTAGATATAGCAAATCAATTGTTCTCTCATGGAACTCAATTCAATAGTCCTCTCATGGAACCCATACCCAAACTGTTAGTGTGCCGGAACGTGACACCTGATCCCATAAATGCACCAGAACATGGCACCCGATCCAAGTTAGTGTGTCGGAACGTGACACCCGATCCAATATGTATGTCGGTACGTGACATCCGATCCCAGTTAGTGTGTCGAAACGTGACATCTGATCCATTCAACAAGCAACAATCACAATCACAATGTACGTACATTTTCATAATCATACAATCAAGTGTTGATTAATGGCATACAATCATTCGTTCAAACTCAATTACATTAGGTGTGATCAACAAGACTTCATTCACATACATACATGCATTACAATGAAGCAATTGCCAACATACATCATGCAAAACATGAAATCAAATCATCACCTACCTCGAATCCAAGCTTGAATCCCCTAAGGCACTTGAATCTTCCCTTTTCGTATTCTTTCCGCTTGTTCTAGGTCTACAAACAATTAATATACGCAAAGATTAACAATCAAATGTCTAATTATCCAGATTATAACAACCCCAATAACGCTAGACCAAACCCAAGATCTTAATACCCAATTTAGGGCTTTTTTCACCATTAGTTTCAGATCAAAACCCTCCCCCATTAGTAATTAACCAAGAATCTAAGTTCTACGGATCGAAAAATGGATTAGGGGATTAAAAATCTTACATTTAGTGCTAGAAGAGGTGGAAAACTGTCAAGAACTTGCCCTGGTTCGTCCCTTAACTCTCAAGAATGAAAATTGCAGAATAATAACGTTTTTGTGGTTTATTTCTGACTTAAGTCGCGACTGGCCTGCTATGGCGGCCCCGCCCTGGAGGCACTAATCCCGCTCTGGCGGCTTGCGCAGAGACAGAACATCGGAATTAGAGTTTCAAACCCCAATTTCACAACACACCTTCAACCCATGACATTCAAACATTACTCGTTCACGCTAAGATCAGTTTCAAGAGTTCTACTCGCTCGAATTCAATTATGTAAAGCCGTACGGACTCCTTAACGTCTTGGCTATCTACTCATGTGAGCAAATTCATAACTAGATCTCTCATCATTACCTGATTTCCCTAGACCCCACTAACTCATATTTCGTCCAAATTTGGACTATGCTAGAAATTTCCAAGTTACTACCCAAAAGTTTTCTGACTACAATTATTTCCCCATTGGGATTTCCCTAACGACGGAATCAGGTCGTTACAATTAGTTTTCTTATTCAAGTAGTAAATACACAATGTCTTCTTGCTGTTTTTCCATTGTTTCTTCTTGTCATATTTAATTTGTGTGGAACCCAAAATATCATTATGCATTGGTAGGAAAAGAAAAAAAAATGGTCCTATTTATGAAATCAAATATTTTATTTTCTTCTAACTTGTTATATTTAAGTGAGTTTCCTTTTTAATTCTACTTGAGTTATAAGTATTAGATTAAAAAAATCCTTAGATTCTTTATATATAATTTTCTTATAAACATGAAGAAAAATGGCCTAGGAAAGAAAAACAATAAATAACAAGCCATTTTTTATCCACTATTGAATACTTTACCCTTTTTAGAACTCATTTCTTGAATATATAAATATTAATAAGTCCATTGACTTAGGAAAATTATTTAATTGAGTGAACAAGTAGAGGTAAGATGAAAATTTAGCCAACTACAATTTTTAGTTTATTAATTTCTAATATTTTATTTCGAACTAACACAAATTTTTTATTTTTTTCTAATTAATCATCCAGAAAATTATTCATATATACTCACGGATCAAGAAATGAATCAAAGTTCATCCAAAATGCCAAGGCTAATGAGGAATTTCTCTCATCCTCATGTCTAAAACTCCTCTGTTTCCATGAATTCAATCTTATGGTTAGGATTAATAAGCCCATTTGCAAATTCACCATTTTTATGTTCCAATTGCATTATTTCTTGAATTTACTTAATCATGATTATTGAATTTGACTATTGTACTTTATTTTTATGTTTAGCAAGGTTTTTCATGGTCATCCTTGTTAGTCCTTTACATGATTTTGTTTATGATTTCTTAAGCATATATTTCAAAGCATGATTTTAGAGCTTTTATGTTATTATGAAAGTTATTTTGAGAATCTACAAGTTAGGCATATTCTAGAAAACTTTCTCATGATTTGAAAGATATGTTTTAGAAAGAGATTTCAGCATACAATTTTAGAAAGAAAGATTTGAGCTTCATCTCACAGCAATATATGTTTTAGAATATATCTTTTTAGTAAGATTCATTATAAGCTTCTAGATAAGCTTAATAATAGATATGTTATAAGCTATATGGATAGTATGTTTTAGGAGTAGTTTTTAGCACAGAGTGAATGAGGGTTCTAAATAGTCCAAATCTCAGATGTATGTGTCGCAGTAGAATTATGTTTCACCACCTTTTCAATTGACCATTTAACCTTAAAAGGCTCATATTAGTGAATCAACATTAGACATGCAAGTTCTATACTTTGGCAAGGCATAGGTAAGCCCATCCAACTAGGATCGTAAGCTGGACATCATCAACTCACGTGATGTATGTCCGTTAAGAGAAACTCTCACCTAAAAGATTTACTTCATTTATTTTATGCCTTCTTAATATTATCAGGGGTGGAG
Source organism: Solanum raphanifolium (assembly GCA_036250405.1). Classification (NCBI taxonomy): domain Eukaryota; kingdom Viridiplantae; phylum Streptophyta; class Magnoliopsida; order Solanales; family Solanaceae; genus Solanum; species Solanum raphanifolium. The sequence continues at coordinate 16,682 of JAJOOE010011051.1, forward strand.
GAAGCATATAATGAGGGGGTTCATCGGCGAAAAATATTACTATTTATACATGTTAAAAATATTTTTTAGGTATGTATAATAGATGTCGAACCCCCTTCCACTAGTTCGTCTGTTTACTTCTCAGATTTTGAATCCCCTTATTAAAATTTCTGGCTCCGCCACTGAATATTACCATTATAAGCTTTTCAGATAGCATGTTTTTCATATATGCATCCTTTCATATATGATTTCAAAAAATATGGTCTCAGATATACATTTTTATATTCTGTAATATCATGTCATATGTCACAATTTTGATGCTCAGTTCTTCAGTTATTGTTTCGTGTATAACTCATGCTCATATTTATAGTTCTTTCAGTTGTTTATATAATTGTTGATCTCAGTCCTTACCTTGCATACCAATACATTTCATGTATTGACGCTACTTTGCGCTACATCATTTTATGATGTAGATTTCAGCATCCTGATTTGAATTCGCAAGAAGACGTTCTATTAAATTCCTTTACTTTCAGCATTGTGGTGAGTCCTCCTCGCATTCAAAGGACTTCAGTTATGAATCGCTAGATTTTATTCATTTTAATTGTGTTAGCTTTCAGACAGTCCGACATCTTGTCCCGATAAATAATTTTGTTCAGTTTAGAAGCTTTTGGACATTAGTATTCACTTGTAATAGACTTTTTCTTGAACAACAATAATCAGTAGAATATAATTATTATAAATCAGGACCAAATAAATGATCAATTAATTTTTAAATAAATAAACTAATGCATAATTTAAAACGACATTTATGAAATAAAACTATTGAAATATGTGAAGGTCGTTCTTTCTCTTCTTTTAAACCTTCTAGAAGAATCATTAGCGATCTTAGAGTTTCTTATCCCACTATAGTGGCCCAATTAGACATCCAATTTCGCTATAATGGCCTAGATCCCGCTATATTGACTGACTCACACTTACTTTTTTTAATTAGTTCACTGAAACGAATCGCTACATTCTCTTTTTTTCATCTTTTTTTTTAAACTCCAATTTTCTCGCCTCACTTTTAATCAGTTCTTTACGCTCTTCCTCCTCTTCCATTTCATCAACGTTTTGTTGCTCAATAAAGTTACGTATGATTAGCGTCAATGTTTTTTCTTTGTCATTCATGATATTATCTACAAAAATAAAAATGATACTTAATAAAGAGATATTTAAAAAAATCAATATTTGCTTAGCGTTTTCTCCTCTTGATTATCATAATGGTCCTTTTTTTTGTTTGTTTGTTTAAATTCATACCCCACTCATTTGTGTATTTATTAGACATTTGTCTTAGAGCACACATAATCGTAAAACATGTATGCGTTGAAGACCTAAACACTTTGCTAAACCTCAATTACGTGTGTTTTATATATCTAGTTGTTAGTTGATATCCTTGTCAAATGAATTTGTGTTTTAAATTATAATTAGTTAGTTGGTACTATATTGTCGTTTAATAGTATATAATATAATATAGTTTATTACGTAACACTTACTTCATTTCTTATTTTTATGTGATACCTCCGAGTTAACGTCAGTATTTCAGGTAAATTTCATAGATGATTATGTAATAATAATTATTATTTATATCAAAATTACTTAAACTATATTTTTAACACAAAAATCACAACTATATGAATCTTATGAATTGCCAGGTATAAACGGGAGATAAATTGGCAGAGTAGGTGAATTATGCGTTCAAGGCTTAAGGAGTCCACAACACATGTCGCAGTAGATGGTTGTCATTACAAGAAAATTGCAAATACATATACCAATAGTCATTCTAAAAACTATCTAATTACATAAACGGTCCTACCATATTTACTAATTCTCCCTATAGTTTGAAATGATTACATATTAGTTCACTAATTAATAATTTTATATCAGATTTCAAGTCAGATACACTGTGAAATACAAATACATAGGGAAAGTGGCGAGCAAGAGGGGAGAGAGGTAGGAAGCGAGCGAGAGAGTATGTGTATCTCAGATATATGTGAATCACACTATATACATGTATATGAGATACCAGATACATAGGGAGAGAGACGAGCGAGAGAGGGAGAGAGGCAAATGAGATAGGAGAGAGGCGAGCGAGAGAGTCATATACATGTGAATCCACTTGGATATAGTGTATTTAAAACAAATTACACATAATTTTGGCCCCATGTATCTTGGGACCAACACATGGCACAAATTATAAATTCAAAACTCACGAAAAGACATGTAATTAGATTCTAAACTAGGGAGATTTGTGTTGTTTGCCCTTCTTTCTTTCTTTTTTGTCATTTGATTATATTCGATTTGTATTTTCTTATATGGTACAATTGAATAAAAAATAAAATCGAATCAAATCAAATTTATTTTCCCATTGGTGCAACAAAATCAAACCAAAATAGAGTAATATAAAAATCAAACCAAATACTAACACACGTACGAGATTCAAGTTTGGTGCTAAATAAAGAATTTTCCCGATTAAATGGCACAACATGTAATCTCTTTTTATTAATTGGCAACATTTTGCCCCTTTTTATTTTTATAACAAAAAAGGTTTTTTAAAATTAAATTTGGCATAATTTAGCCTACATTATTCTATGAGAAGTTATTTACATTTTAATTAATTGTTTTTAAGTTGGTTGGTGGCAGTTTTATTGGAAAGTGGGTCATTATTTCCTTTTTTTTCCATATGCACGTTTAATTTTATTGGGGAATAATTATTGATAATGTAAACATTTATATCATTCTTCTTCCATTCTTTTAAACAAAAGTTGATGTTACATCTTCTCTAGCAGCTTTACATGCATTCTGTAAAAATATTTGAAATTGTGTCTTCTTTTTTTTCTTCACCTTTTATTTTGTTGTTAACTTTTTTCTTCGTTTTTTAATTTTTAAAGCTTCAGGTTTATTTATTTAGCCGAAAATTTAGGAGATAGTAATTGATTGTGGGTATCAATTGTCATGGTTAAGAAAAAAATTCCTAGAATTACTCCTAAAAATGGAGATTCTGATTCTGATTTTATTGATTCTCCACCCAAAACTTCAAATTTTAGCCAGGCAAGTACTTTGCGGTATCCGATTCGTAGTAAGGATAATTTTAAAGGTAAACAATGTGAATCGATCGGTGTTGTTGATAAAAAGATCAAGAAAATAGTTATTTCAGTTGAGGTTGCTAGAAGGAGAAGGATTATAGAAAGCGATGACGAGGAAGACGATGATGACAAATCAGCGGAAGCAAAAGTTTTGGTTTGTAATCGTAAGGAGTCTGCCCAAAAAACTGTAAAAGAAAAAATGCTAAAATTGGCAAGGCTCGAAGACGAAAAGTTATTGAAAGTGTGGTTGATAATCGCGTCTTGAAGGTATTTTTTGTGTCATTATTGTGAATTTTTTTTTGGGTCATTAGTGTAGTCTTGATTTTTTATTTTTTATTTTTAAAAAAAATTTCAATCATAGTGTATTGTATAGTTTGTTGGTATTTCATATAAACAGTACCCTTTTTATTCCATATTAAAAGGTATAATGTATACATGTTAGTTTATATATAGTTCAAATAAACTAATTACACTACATTTCTAGTTAGAACAGTGGATCATTTGATAGTGTTGTTTGTCTTACACATAGTGATAGATACTAGCTAGTTATTGTTGCTATCAATCATATTAGAAAGTTAAGCTTTGAATTTTTTTTGACTTTGCTCTTATGTTTTTTTTTTTTTTTTTTGATATTGTAGTAATATGATAGATGATAGTGTGAGCGCTACTTTTCAAAGTACACGAATTAATATGTAGGCAGTGAAAATAGTAAATTTCATCTTCCTTTACAATGGTATGCAATATCTTTTCTAAGAAAGACATTATAAAGGAAGCAAACTTTTTTTAGATTTTTTATTCTTTTATTAGTGGTACCTCAAGAGACCTTTGTATTGTATTAAATTGAAATAAAAAGATGATAGTGTGTAGTTATCGAAAATCAGAATGTAGAAAGATGAAAGTGTGTGTGCAATTTCTTGTAATTCCAATAGTTAATACAAATACAGTTTTTTTTTTGTATAATTTTTAATTAGTGTATTGTATAGTTTGATGTTGTTTCATATAAGCAGCGTTGATATTATTTTGTAATAAAATTTATCATGTATACATGTTAAGTTATAATACGTAGTAAACATTGTCTGAATTTTTTTTAATTGTATATTAGGTGTTTAGAAACTTTCTTGATTCAAGTGAAGAAATAGAAGTCAAAAGTAGCAAGTGTGGCAGTGATCTTATTGACAAAGCTGAAGAACAAAAAAAATTATCCAAAGGAGGAAAGAGGATATCATTCAAGAGTGCAAATTGGTGAAAGATGATGGTGAGGACATAATATTAAGGAATAGAATTGAAAAGGTATTTACTACATTTCATATTTAGTAAATTTTATATCATGCAGATTATTATCTTATTCTGTTTGATATAATTAATTTGTTACAGTTGTATAAAGATGAAAATACTTATGTTTGACATGTTATGATTTATGATTGTTTAATTTTGATCCTTTAGGAAATATTTAACATGTTAGTGTTGTATTGTGATTAATAATAGTCAATTAGCTAAGCATGTTATTTGTTTTGTATATTAATTTTTACGTTTAACTGATTAATTTTTTCTTTTGCTTCTTTGTCTAAAGACAAAGCTTTCTCATCTGATCCCATTAATCTTCAACACCATAAAAAAATGCTCCTTGTTTGATGTTGGAAGAGATGTGGAATGCCCTAAAGAGTTTGTTCTTAGGAGTGAGTTTGAAAAGGTATATGTTCTTTATTATTTATACAACTTTCCATATATTTTTTTAATATCATAAAATTGAATTTTTTTCTTTTACAGCTTAGCAGTGAATTTAATTTATTTAAGAAGCTTGTGGAATAGAAGTTGCTTAATACATCTGGTCTTGATAATACAAATCATGAGGTTTAATTTTTATTTAAAATTTTCCTATTGTGTTAATATCTATTATGTTATAATTGATGGTTGAGTTAATTATACTTTTTGGACATTAGAGTGGTACGAGCTACAAGAAGGGAGTTGATGATGAAAAATATTCGGATGATGATATTGGTGTATCCAAGAGTAATAGAATGCAGAATAATGAGGTAAATGTACATATTAATATTTATTTTATTTTCTAGTACAAAATGAATTTGATTTTATTAGTTTTTTTAAAAAAATTGTTCAAAATTGATAGTTTGTAGCATGGAGATGGTTGACTATAAGACGTATCCAGAAATAAATATTATATTGGATGTTGTTTTTTAGGATGTTATACAATTTGAAAATTCTAGCAATGGGAACAACAAAACATGTCAAATTGATGTTGTTGAAAAATTTGAAGATAGTGTTAAGTTGCCAGATAAAGGTATGTGGGTATAAAATATGCTCTTTGTTTCTTTTCTTGCTTTGTTGTGATATTAAATACATATTTCTTTAAATAGATTTGACGTCATTTGGAGCTGGTGATTTTAGTATTCCCACTGATTCACAAGTGATGGTATTATATGACGAGACGATTAATCAGTATAAGAAATTAAAAGAGATAAATTCACCCCAGCTCATTAATATTGAGGATCCTGTTATAATTGTGGATGATACTCCAATGCCCACGAAAAGAGTCAAGACTTTGGAAAAGTTGCAAA
>JAJOOE010011053.1:0-25017 GCA_036250405.1 Solanum raphanifolium
TTATTGTTTCTATTTTATGAGCATTTGTAAGTTACATTATTGTCTTGTTGCATCAAATTGTTGTAGAAGTCGTATTTGTTTTATAAGCATTTTTTATTTGTTAAACTAAAATGTTAAGACCAAAACCGATAAAAATCTTATTGGCTTAGCGTATTTAAAAATCAAAAACCGATAAACCGCACCAATAATACATAAAATAGAAATAGAACCAACCTGTGCACACCCCTACGGGTAAGTAAAATAAGTGCCCCACACTAATAAAACATTGAAATATGGATATTTTCAACACAAAAATAAAATTTGGACAAATATCATGCACTTTGAAAAAGCACAAAAGCATAGGGGTAATACTACCCATGTCCCACACCAGCTTTCCCTTTTTTATTTTAGTTATTTAATCCAGAAATGAAGAATTTAAAATAGGTGTAATTTATAATAAAGAAGTGAGGTAAGTAAATAAATAGAAAAAATTAAGATATTAAAATAAATGAATGAGGACAAAACTAATTTTAAGAGACTTTGTCCCTAATTACTTGTCCACTTTTGAATTGACACACCTATTAAGAAAAACAATAATAGATATAGTGAGTTTACCATTTTACTAAGTGGATGAATTAAAAACTTAAGATTTTCTAAAAACTTCTATATTTTTCTAAGTAACAAATTGAGGGCAGGGGTGGACCCACATGCACCGGGTAACTTTTAAAAAATAAATTGTATATATGTCACACCCTGAGTTAACACCCTGGACGTGGCTATCCCTCGAGAACTATTGCTAGCCCCAAGCAAACCTTTAACCTATCTTACTTACTCAGCGGAAGACTATATGCAATAAGAAAGGAGTTCAAATGCTAAACAACTTAACTGTCTCAAACTAAACTCATAATGTTTTGAAAAAAAACATTTAACTTAGTCAAAATGGAAACTCAAATCTGAACATAAGTCAATAGTAAAATGATGATGAATGAACTAACATCTGACTGACTATCTATGAAGCCTCTAAAACAACTGAGATGGATGTCAAGACAGGCCCGTGACATCCGAATGAACTATCTAATACTGAAAGTAAACAAAAGGGATCCTCCGGAATGCAAAGAGGCTGACCAACAGACTCTGAACTGCTTACTAGATCAACGATGCGCTGGATGCCGATCCTAGTTACCTGCGTCTGTATCATAATACGATGCAGGCCAACTGACATCAGTACATTGAATGTACGAGTATGTGAATTGGAATGCTAAACACAACACAGGCTTTAAAAGAATCTGAAAGGAACTGAAGAACTTACTTGGCTCATCTCAACTCAACATAAATGAACTCATTTCAATATAAAGCAGTTTAAAATAAGTGCAATATAAAGAAAAGTTGTTTAAAATATGATGTCAACTCTGTGTGTATGCAAAGATACAAATAACTCTGAGATGTATGTAAAAATACAAATAAACTGATGTATATAAAAATACAAAGTACTTCTGTGGGAATTTCTCTAACCGACAACCATAACATAAGAGCTATTGTGATGATACAATGATCTCCCTCACGCTGCCAGCGCATCCTATACCGTGCCAGAGGTATAGGACCTAAATTACTAAGTGGATCCACTAGTCTATGCGAAACAGATTTATCTAACAAGTATGACCCTTTTCTACCCTTGATGGCTACATGGTTTATGGAGACATGAGTTATCTAAACACAAGCTCGTCCCTATATCGGTGCTCGATACTACTCCCAAATTATGATACTAGCTCTTTATGTTTAAAACATACTTCTTTTTGTGATTTGACATAATTGCTCAAAACTTAGCTCAAAGGCTATCTTGGAAATCAAAGTTTCCCCTCTTGCTTAATTATGAAAGCATTTACTCTTTTATGAAAACTTGCTCAAAGGCTCTTTGGAAATCAAGGTTTTCCTTTCTTGTTTAAATGTGAAAACATTTTAAACTCTTTGGGAATACAAAGTCCCCATATACTTTTGAAGAAATGAACTTCAATATTTGAGCTCTTTGCTTAACTCAACTTGAACTTTAAGTCTTAAAACAAAGTTGAAACATTTGTAAAAGACCTTTGAAAACTTTGATGAATTCTTCTTGACTTGACTCTTAACTTTACTTGAATTGACTCTTACCTCCCCTTGAATTGAATTATGGATTCAAGGATTTTGGTTTGTGATAGGAAAGGTCTCATGATGTTTAGGAATGATTTTTGATAGCTAAACATGAGAAAAGTCAAGAAATCACCGTCTTGGAACAAGTCCACAACGCGGAGATGTTTTAAATAATTACTCGCGAAATTAAATTTTGAGATAGAGGAGTCCGCGTCCTGACCGCGATGCAAAGAAAAGTTTTTCTCACTGGGGAGCAAGTCCGCGTCACGGACTTGCGTGCCCGATCCTGCTCGACTTTTCCATCTTTGTTTTCCAGCACCAATTCGCCTAAACTCGACTATTGTTCTCAACTTCATTTTAGATTCCGATACCCAGCATATGTACCTAAGAACCTAACTCAAAACAACTCTATAATTTGTCACAAAGATCTCAGAAACTCCTCAATTCCTCCCAATTGAAGAACAACATTCAAATTCAAGAATACATGTCAAGAACATGAACTTTCAAACTCTTTTAAGACGAATTTCGCTGAACTAAATATGTTTGGCACGTGGGTGAATGAACACAATGCTATGAAAGACTCACATACCTTGTAAGATCAATTCCTTGGCGAATCCACAACCGAAACCGATTGTTCTTGGCAAATTCTTGCTTTTCCTCTTCTCTTTTCCCTTCTTTTCTCTTTTCTCCAAGCCCTAGCGTATTTTCCAATTGACTAAACTGATATCCTTCTGATTTGACCCTTAATTAATTCACTAAAATGAATTAAATTAATTAGGTAAGGAAAACACTAATCTACCCATCAAAGATCCGGATTAGACTTTCCTTAATCCAACAGCCCAATTTCCAAAGGGCATAACTTACCCATACAACTCGGAATCATGTTAACTTGGCGGCATTGGAAAGATCATTCCAAGAGATTTCCAACCATATCTAGAACTACACCTAAATCATCCTGATATAGGAGTTATGGCCATTTGAAGTTGACCAAAACTCAACTTTTCCTAACTTAAACAAATTTTCCAGATTTTTCATTCTTTCCAAAAATTGACTATTTATAGTTCTTAGCTTATTCCTAGCTATTTCAATTTGCGAGATGTTACAGTATAGATAGTTGATAAATGATTTTATATTTAATTGTGCACCTTTATAACTAAAAGTCGCTTGGGAGAATTGGTTGAAGTCGCTCACTTGCAGCGCGACCACGCGAATTCGACCCCCGTGGAAGGAAACATTTTTTAACTTTAAAATCAGCCTTTTCTTTAGAGAGTTAAACCTTTTTAAAAACTGCTTTTATTAAAACTCATTTTTGCCACCTCATCTGGCCCCACCCCCTTTCTTAACTTAAAACAACTAAAAGCCCTAGCACAATTCTAAACAAAGTATAAGACTACTAGAAAATGGGAAAAGGTAGAGGTACCTTCCTACACTATGACCCAAATCTTAGAGACACCACCTTAACTAAACTAAGGTCCTATTACCCCCTGAACTCTTTTTTTTTATTGTAATTTTGTACACCTTTTTGGCTTACGTGACATATAAGTATCTCCCACGCACCTCAACTACGTGGAGTCACGGGGTGTGCCACATAAGCCAAAAGGTGTACAATATTCTATATAAAATGAATTTGCGAGGGGGGGGGGGGTAAGATAACCTTAGTATAGTTAATGTGTGTCTCTGAGATTTCAATCATAGTCTAGGGGGGTACTTGTGCCTTCTCCCACTAGAAAATCTACAACTTGCAAAACTCTAAACAAAATATAGCACTGCTAGAAAATCTACAACTTACAAGTATTCTTCACTACATAATTAAAGTCCTACTCTTTGCATAAATTGTAAGTTCTACTTTTTAAGCATTTTTTTTTGTAAGAATTTGTTGTTGATTATTGTTATTTGAGATGGATAGATTTATGTAAAGAGAAATACGATGATTTTTCACAAAAACTGGTTTTAAGACTTGGAATCATAGATTGGAACAATTCAATTTACATGTTGTTAGGGTATACTATTAACCATGCGTTTTGATATAGTATTATTATTGAACAATTGTTTATTCATTTAATTAATTCAATAAAGTGTTACATTAAATAGATCAATTGTCATGTATGTGTCTTTAACTTATATAGTAGATGATTTGGTGTATAGAGTTTAAGCTTATACACAGAAGATTAAATCATCGGTTCTTATAAGTTAAAAATTATAGTTCACAATCGTAGATGGAAATTTGGACAAAACCATCAGAAAGATTGTAGCACGAGATTAAATGTAATTTATCTTGATTATGAGAATGGTATAGTTCCAACTTCTTGTGCTAGTGCATTTTGTATGTATTGAACTGGACCGAGCAGAGATAGAGTTTTAGACTAACTGATAAAAACATATTCTCTAAACTGTTAAATGTACTTATATTCTTAATCTTGATATAACGATTATGATCTGTATATATTAATTATCGTTTTGATTTATTAAAAGGTGAGATTCTGAGATGGGTCAATATGCCTGGTAGATTGGATGATGATAATATATATTGGTTAAATAATTAGTTAGTTGATGGAATCCATGTTTCAATATAGAGATTGATGATACACCTTTTTATGAGAAACTTATAAGTTTTCATGTGTAAACCCGGCCGGTAGATTTATGAATCTGGAACATGAAATAAGTTAAGTATTGCTCTAAAGGAAATTAATCATTGAATTAAATTCGTCAGTAATTTAATTTACTGATTAGTATCTGTAATCTTAACATGGGGAATTACATAAGTGTTTAATGGTGAATTTCGAAATATAATTAGCAGAGTGCAATTACGAATTTTTAGTGGAATGATTTGTAATTTATTATGGTAAGAATAATTTCAAATTAATTATTTGGAATTATTTCCATAATAGGAAGCCTCATTAATAAATTTTGTGGTCCCTCCAGTGCCCAATTTAAGTAGAACTCAGAATCCTATTTTCTAGTAGAAGAAGGAAAAGTAACGTGTATATTTCTTCCAAGAAAGAAACGTGAGTTTTGGGTTTTCTTGAAGAAAAAAGATTTATACTTTCTTCTCCTCTTTGGACTAGGAAGACATCTCTATAAGTAGAGATTCTTCTAACCTAGGATGACAATTCAGTATCTATACGATACTTGCCCACCCAAGTGTTGAGAGAGTTCAATTGTTATTTGGGATCACTGAAGAAGACTGTAGAGTTGGAGTTGGATTTGCTTCAAGATATTTGCGTATGCTTCAAGAGGTAATCCTGAGTTAATTTTTAGCATACCTTGTATTAATATGTATTTTTGATTGTTGTCTATACGCATGCAAAATGTATGATTCTGGAATGCTTCCGTTGTGTATGCTATTTTCTAACAATTGGTATCAGAGCCATACTTGCATCTTTATAGATAACCTAAAATATGCGTATGCGATTATATGTATGATTCGTGGTTAGTAATTTTAATTTTATCAAGAAAAGAACGAAATTGATAAAACTTGAACTGGTTTGTTTCGTTGTGTACATACGGTAATAATGGCTTTCATGAGTGGCGGCAGTTTTGACGTGAGAATTTTTTTTAATTTTTGATCTCATGTATTGTGTCTGCAAATTGTTTCTCATGATCGATGTAACCCAATTTGAAGTACTATAATAATTTTAACTAACCTATGGATTGTATGAACAATTCAAGTAATGGGTACTAGTTATTGTTGTTCACGTGATTGGGTATAAATTGTGAGAAAAACTTCCAATTTTTTTTATCTGATTGTGGTGGCTGCCGGCTGTTTTCAAATATATGTTAGGTGTAATTTTCTTATAATTTCACATGTATGTATGCTGGCTGTTTTCTGGAAACCAAAGTTTCACTTATTAATGGAGGTAATATCTTTTTGGGGTATTGGAAATTAATATGAGTGATTGGTTGAAATTTGTGTATGCACGTGATTGGCCGGCAGTGAATGGGTCATATTTAATTAATTGCGACACTCTCTTCATTGTATATGTGATTTCTCATACGTTTAACTATATGTGTATGAGATTTTATACTGAATGAATTGGAACTTTTTGTCGCAAATTTTTCTTTATGGAAACTTTTTGTATAAAATTTGAAGAAAATAAAATGGTGATGAGGATTCTTTCCTTTAATTACCAAGATTAAATAGTAATGAAGTATTAAATTTATGTGTTGGTTTAGAACTTCCTCCCCATCGGATGAATTTAATACAAGTCACTACGTATTTAATCGCTAGTTTGATAATCTGTATTAAATCTCCTAAAATGACTAATATATGATTGGATCAATGTAACTAGAGGATTTTCACTTGACTTAAACTAACAGTAGACTCTCCATCTGAGTTAGGTCTGTATAAGTTTATGGAGTTAATAATCGGTCATTATACATGTATATTGTATGAGTAGTTCTCCAATCCCATCGATTGGCTATTCAAGATGCATGAATGTATATGTATATGATGAGTTTGAATGTAACTATTCAATGTTATATGACTGTTTGATTGATCTATTGTAACTATTTCTTCAATCTCAGATTCAACATGTCTCCTTTTAATCCCCTCAGTACTATTTTGGGTCAAAACAAACTAGAGGGTTCTAACTATGTTGACTGGAGGAGAAATCTCGACATCGTGGTAACTGCTGAAGAGTATAAGTTTGTACTCCATGAGGAATATCCATTGAAACTAGATGAACAATCTAGTGATAAGGATAAGCTAGCTTATCAGAAATGGCATAAAGCTGATGAGATGGCGCGATGTTACATTCAGGCTTCAATGTCAAATGTGTTGCAACATCAACACCAAGCTATATTATCTGCTTTTGAAATTTTGGAGAATCTCAAACAAATGTTTGGAGACCAGGGTCGATCAGCTAAGCAGACTGCCATGAGAACTCTCATAAACATTAAGATGGTTGAAGGCACTTCTATTAGAGAACATGTTATGAAGATGATAGGTCTTCTAAATGAACTAGAGGTCTTGGGAGCTGAAATTGACACTGACTCTCAAGTTGAGATGATATTGTAGTCTCTGCCTGATAGTTTTCAACAGTTTTGCCTAAATTATAATAAGAATAAGATGAGTCTATCTTTGGCACAATTGTTAAATGAGCAGCAGGCGGCAGAGACACTTGTAAAAAAGGCACCATCCATGGCACTAAATGTTGAGAAAGGTTCTACTTCTAAACCGCAAGGTAGGCAGAAGAAGAAAAAGGCTCACAAAGCTAAGGTATTTGCAACTCCAACTGGGGGCGTGAAAAAGTCTAAGGGCAAGTGTTTTCATTGCAAGATGCTAGGCCATTGGAAGGCACATTGTCCAGTTTTCTTAGCCAAGAAGAAAAACAACCCAGGTAACACACTTTCACTTGTCATTGAAACATTTTTAGCGGCGGTTTCTACCACTTCATGGTGTGTAGATTCAGGAGCCACTGATCATATCTGCACTACTTTGCAGGGGTTTCAAGAAACGCACAAGCTGATTAGATGTGAAGTTAGCGTTTTGCAAGCGGATGGTTCAGCAGCTCCAGTTTTAGCATTAGGAAATATTACTTTTTCGTTTGACAATGGTAGAGTTTTAATTTTAAAAGATGTTTTATATGCACCTGATGTTAGAAGAAATTTAATTTTAGTTTCTAAAGTTTTGAGAGATGGTTATGATGTTAATTTTTCTGATAACGGTTGTGTTATTAGCTATAATAAACATCTTGTTTCTGTTAGTGCATTGATTAATGGTCTTTTTATTATTAATGTCTCTCCAGAACTACAACAAACCATAGAACTGAATAATGTTAACCTTTCGAGTAAAAGAAAGCGTTCTTCTAATTTTAATGAGACTTATCTATGGCATTTGCATCTATGTCATATAAATGTAGATAGGATTTCAAGGTTTGTTCGAGATGGACCTTTAGGTTCATTAAAAGTGGAGGCACTACCAACATGTGAATCTTGTTTAGAAGGAAAAATGATTAAGAGACTTTTCCCCTCAAAAGGAAACAGAGTCAATGATAAACTAGAGTTAATTCATTCTGATTTGTGTGGCCCGATGAACATTCAAGCGAGAGGTGGGTATGAATACTTCGTGACTTTCATGGGTGACTACTAAAAATATGGATATATTTATTTGTTGCGACGTAAGTCTGAATGCTTTGAGAAATTCAAAAAAGTTTAAGGCTGAAACGGAGAAGTGACATGGAATATATATCAAGTCACTGCGATCTGATCGTGGTGGTGAATACCTCTCTAATGAGTTCATTAGTTACTTATCAGAACAAGGAATTACATCTCAAATGTCTGCACCTAGAACGCCACAACAGAATGGTGTAGTAGAAAGAAGAAACAGAACTCTTTTAGAAATGGTTAGATCATTAATGAGTTACTCTGATTTGCCTTATTCGTTTTGGGGATATGCCTTAGAAACTGCAAATTACATTCTAAACTTAGTTCCTTCTAAATCTATTCCTTTGACACCTATTGAACTGTGGACTAGGCACAAACCTAGTTTGAAACATGTTCGAGTTTGGGGATGTCCAGCACATGTGCTAAAAGGGAAGGCAGAAAAATTAGAACCTAAAACAGAAGTATGTGTTTTTATTGGATACCCTAAAGGAACGAAAGGTGGTATGTTTTATAATCCTAAAGAAAAGAAGGTCATTGTGACTACAAATGCCAAGTTTCTAGAAAAGGATTTTTTAACAAACCATATTCCTAGAAGTAAACTAGTTTTACAGGAATTAAGCAAAGAGATAACAAATCAGTCTATTGATAATAATGGAAACCAAATTCAAACTCCATATGCTAGAGTTAACATACCATTGCGTTATAGTAGTGGGAGAGATGTTGATAAACATATAATTCCACAAGTACAAGTTCCTGAAAATTCATTGCATCAAGGTAGTGGGAGTAATAATGAGCAGATTGTATTGGAGGAAGAAGTTGTTGATATCTCTGCACCGCAAGGTGCTGAAGATAACATGGACACTCAAGATCCTACAAATGATGTGGTTCCACCACAAGATCATAATAATGAAAATCTTTCTGAACCTACTCTTGCAACTGTAGTGTCTCATCGTAGTGGGAGAGTGATAAGAAAACCACTTTGGTATGCACTCTTGGGAGAGTCTTTTGACAGAATCCCTGAAGAGTCGAATACCGAACCTGTGAATTACGACGAAGAACTACAAGATGAAGTTGCAGAAAAATGGATCGTTGCTATGAAATCAGAAATGGAGTCCATGTACTCCAATAAAGTATGGGACCTTGTAGAACCACCTGTAGATGCAGTCTAACCTATTGAATGCAAATTGATCTATAAGAAAAAGAGAGGAGTAGATGGAAAAGTGCAAACTTACAAAGCTAGACTTGTTGCAAAAGGGTTTACTAAAAAAGATGGGATCGATTATGAGTAAAGTTTTTCGCCAGTAGTCATGCTTAAGTCTATTAGAATTATCTTATCCATTGCTGCTCATTATGATTATGAAATTTGGCAAATGGATGTCAAGACAGCTTTCCTTAATGGAAGTCTTGAAGAAAGCATATTTATGCGACAACCAGACGGTTTCATAGAAAATGGAAAAGATCCATTTATGGATTAAAGCAAGCTTCTAGGGCATGGAACACTTGCTTTGACAATGCAGTCAAGACTTTTGGTTTTGAGCAATGTCTTGATGAGTCTTGTGTGTACAAAAAGTGGAATGGGGACAAAGTGATGTTTTTGGTATTATATGTAGATGATATCTTGGTCATAGGAAATAATGTGGGCTTGATGTATTCGGTTAAGGAATGGTTGTCCACTAATTTTGATATGAAAGATTTGGGAGAAGCTGCTCATATCCTTGGGATTAAGGTTCTACGTGATCGCAAGAAAAGGATGTTAGGTTTATCTCAAGCTCTTTATATTGATACAACTCTTACGATGTTTAGCATGCATGATTCCAAGAAATGATTTCTTCCTTTCAGACATGGAATTTCTCTATCTAAGGATCAATGTCCTAAGACATATGAGGAAACAGAAAGCATGAAGACAATTCCTTATGCATCAGCTGTAGGAAGTCTCATGTATGCAATGTCGTGCACTAGACCTATTATCTGTTTTGCAGTAGGCATGGTTAGCAGATATCAGTCTAATCCTGGACAAGAACACTGGACAACAGTTAAGCATATAATCAAGTACCTAAAAAGGACTAGGGATTAGATGATAGTCTATCATTCGAATGAGTTGGTGCCCATAGAGTACACAGACTCAGATTTCCAGTCTGATATAGACTCTAGAAAGTCGACCTCAGGAAATGTGTTTACTTTGGGAGGTAGACCCATTGTTTGGAGAAGCATCAAGCAAACCTGTGTTGCTGATTCTACCATGGAAGCCGAATATGTAGCAGCCTCTGAGGCAGCTATGGAGGCAGTGTGGCTCAGAAACTTTCTGAAAGACTTGGCGGTTGTTCCTGCGATAGAGACACCACTCACAATGTTTTGTTATAATAGTGGAGCGGTTGCAAATTCAAAGGAACCATGAAGTCATAAGAAGGAAAAACACATTGAGCGAAAGTACCATTTGATTCAAGACATAGTACATAGAGGAGATGTGATGGTTGTGAAGATTGCATCAGAGAACAACCTGGCAGACCCTTTCACAAAAGCTTTACCACAAAAGTCTTTTGATAGACATGTTGAAGGAATGGGTGTTAGAGTTGTAGGTGCATGGTTATGAGTCTAACTGGGAGATTGTTAGGATATACTATTAACCATACGTTTTGATATAGCATTATTATTGAACAATTGTTTATTCATTTATTCAATTCAATAAAGTGTTACATTAAATAAATCAATTGTCATATATGTGTCCTTAACTTATATAGTAGATGATTTGGTGTATAGAGTTTAAGCCTATACACAAAAGATTAAATCATCGGTTCTTCTAAGTTATAAGTTATAGTTCACAATTGTAGATGGAAATTTGGACAAAACCATCATAAAGATTGTAGCACGAGATTAAATGTAATTTATCTTGATTATGAGAATGGTATACTTCCAACTTCTCGTGCTAGTGCATTTTGTATGTATTGAACTGGACCAAGCAGAGATAGAGTTTTAGACTAACTGATAAAAACATATTCTCTAAACTGTTAAATGTACTTATATTCTTAATCTTGATATAACGATTATGATCTGTATATATTAATTATCGTTTTGATTTATTAAAAGGTGAGATTCTGAGATGGGTCAATATGCCTGGTAGATTGGATGATGATAATAGATATTGGTTAAATAATTAGTTAGTTGATGGAATCCATGTTTCAATGTAGAGATTGATGATACACCTTTTTATGAGAAACTTATAAGTTTTCATGTGTAAACCCGGCCGGTAGATTTATGAATCTGGCACATGAAATAAGTTAAGTATTGCTCTAAAGAAAATTAATCATTGAATTAAATTCGTCAATAATTTAATTTATTGATTAGTATCTGTAATCTTAACATGGAGAATTACATAAGTATTTAATGGTGAATTTCGAAATATAAATAGAGGAGTGCAATTACGAATTTTTAGTAGAATGATTTGTAATTTATTATGGTAAGAATAATTTCAAATTAATTATTTGGAATTATTTCCATAATAGGAAGCCTCACTAATAAATTATGTGGCCCCTCCAATGCCCAATTTAACTACAACTCAGAATCCTATTTTCTAGTAGAAGAAGGAAAAGTAACATGTATATTTCTTCCAAGAAAGAAACGTGAGTTTTGGGTTTTCTTGAAAAAAGGATTTATACTTTCTTCTCCTCTTTGGACTAAGTAGACATCTCTATAAGTAGAGATTCTTCTAACCTAGAAAGGCAATTCAGTATTCTATACTATACTTGCCTACCCAAGTATTGAGAGAGTTCAATTGTTATTTGGGATCACTGTAGAAGACTGTAGAGTTGGAGTTGGATTTGCTTCAAGATATTTGCACATTCTTCAAGAGGTAATCTTGAGTTAATTTTCAGCCTACCTTGTATGTGAAGCGTATTTGTGATTGTTGTCTATACGCATGCAAGATGTATGATTCTGAAATGCTTCCGCTGTGTATGCTATTTTCTAACACATGTTGGTGAAGTAAATAGCGTCCACAATAGGTGTTTCAACAAGATGCTAGATTTTGAGAATCAATCTCAATCCATTCAAGTTATTTTTAACAAGCAATCTGAGAAAACAAGAAGTGAGCATCAAATTCGTTTAAAGGCTTCTACTAATGTGTCAAGGTTCCTCTTGGAATTTGAATTGTCTTTTCGAGGTTATGATGAAAGTGAGTCTTCAAAAAATAAATGACTTTCTTTAGGTTTTTTGGATTGGCTTGGAAAAATGCTTCCAGATATGAAAAATGTTATTTTAAAACATGCTCCAAAAAATGCTATGATAATGACTTCTCCAAAAAATGTTAACATTACCATTGTGTCACTCCTAGCCTTACCCTTGAGTCACTCTTAGTAGTGTCCCCCAATCTTCAAATCCTGGGTTCTCCTCTGATTGAGGGTATAATAGAGTGTTTTTTTTTACCTTTCTTGATTTGTCAAAATGAACAAGTAATTAGTGACAATTAAAAAAGAAACAATGAACAAGTAATTAGTGACAGAGGGAGTAACAAATATAACTATTATGTCAAATGATTGAAAGTGATATATTTAATCATCATTGTGTTTCTTTCATTTTCAAAAACTAATCACAATAGAAGAAACATTTTCATAAGTTAATTGTAATATAAAGGCATAAGACACTACTACCCCCTTAGACTATAACCGAAATCCCAGAGACACATCTTAACTAAACTAAGGCCCTATTAAACCCCCCCCCCCCCCCACCGCCCCAACTTATATTTTTTGAAATTTTGTACACCTTTTGGCTTACGTTGCCTCTAAACATCTCCCACGTGCCTCACTTAAGTGGAGTCACGGAGTGTGCCACGTAAGCCAAAAAGGTAGGATGATATAGAATCAAGAGGAGATACACCATCGGTTATCAAAAAGATATACGGTCAAAGGGATGATACACAATCAAGAGGAGGTGCACCGTTGGTTATCAAAATGATGTACGATCTAAAGGTTGATTCTATTAGATATGCACAAGTTACTAACTTTGGCGCCTTTCTCTTAGGAAATCTACAATGAGAGCCTTGTCTATCCCCTTTCACAAAACCAACAAGGATTAGTCAACAATGAAGGTTGCATATGCTCAGATGAATGACAATTGTGTAACTAATGATTTGTAAGTTCAATTCTTCTTCTATTGTCAATTATAGAAAAATACATTGCATGTTTAAGGACATGTTCTCTGTTCTTTTCTTTTTTGCATATTCTATGAAGCAACTTTTAGCAAAAACATTTATTTGGTCATAGAGTTTGGTGTCTTCAACACTCAAAAATAAATAATGTTGGAAATTGATTCTCTTTTCAAGCTACATTTTAAGAGTCATTTTCTGGTATAGTATCTAACTATAGTGGTTTTCCTTGTCCCTATCTTTTCACCATTTTAGTTATTCAGCCTGTCAAATGCTGAAAGTTCTTTCAGTTTAGCAGTAACATTGACATCTATGAAATTGGTTGAAGGAAAAAGCAAATAAGGACATATTGAGATGCTATGAAATACGATCATGTGAACAGAGTGTGCTAAACAGGGGATTCTTGGAGAAATAGCTTTGGTATGACACTTTATTAATATGGTCCTCTCTACTCTAGAGTACATGAAAGTGAATTTTTGTCATCTGTTATTTCAAACAAAAAAGTTCCTACTAGAATTTGTTGTTAGCGTGTTCCTTAATAGAGTGGAAACATATTATCTAAGTTGAAATTCTTAAAGAATTCTATAACATTCTTGGCGAGATAAAAATCCATGTCTTATGTCGTTTAAAATGAAGCTCTATAAATACTCAAGGATCAAGTCAATGTAGCAAGGCAAATACAGATAAACAAAAACTGCTAATCCATGCAAAAACAATGTCATCAATCTTACTCTTCATAAAAAAAACAATGTCATTAGTTTGACAAATAACATGTAGTATTTACTAATGCTGTTGTTTTAGACTAGTTTATTTTTTATTGATATTTAAACAATAACAACATCACTCATAATTGAAGTATTTGTAATCTTCAACAACAATAATTTCTAAGGGTAAATGGGAAAGATTATTAATTTTTGTCTTGAACTTCTAAAACAATTCATTTTACTTGTCATGTTTATTGTGTGTCCCTTGAAAAAGCATTAACTAAAAAGGTAACTTGAGTAAAATATCCTTATTTTGATCTCATTTAATATTACTATTCTTTTTCTCACCACGTTAATCTCTCTCCACAATACTTTAAGTATGTCTTCTAAAAGAGTTGATGGTCTAAAATACATATAAAATATTCCGATTTTCTTAATTGCCATATGAGTAATTAATTCTAGTGGTAAACTATGAAAAGAATAATCGTCTTTTCTTGATATGTAAAAGTAACAAGCAAAACTGAAAATCTACTTTTCAAACAATGGACAAGTAAAAGTGAACGAAGAGAGAATTTTTTTAAAAATCGCAAGAGATAATTTAAGATTGTGTGAGTATTATCGGAGGATTAAATCCGAAACAATCCACAGTAGATTTAGTACAATTTGGGGGAAATTCATTAAGCGGGTAAAAACATGTAGGAAACCTAAGAATCTTCCACAATTACAAAGCAGGACAATCTAACCTTCTTCTCCAAAAACTAAAAAAATTCTGCAACCAAAACGGAGTCGGAGGGAAATGAAAACACCCATCAAACCCAAAACGGAGCAAACCCATTAACCACCATTCTCAATTTCCATCAACTTCGGTGCGAGATCTCTTTTTTTCTTATAAGGTAAAGGTTTATTGACTAAGTACCAAGAAGGTACCAAAACCAAAATTTACAAAAGACTACTGGAATATCCATACAGTCAATTACAACATCTCCCGAGCAGCTCAAAAAACTCCATATATTGATCGATATTATCAAGGAAACTACTTATACACCAACAAAACAAATTATGTAAACACTAGTTTTTAATTCTAGAAATATTGTCTTTTTGCCCATCAAAACAAGTTTTACTTCTTTCTAGCCAGATAGTCCAGAATATCCACAAAGGTATAGTTCTCCAGATTTGCTTCAAAGCTCTGTGTGTTCTCTGGTGCTGCCAACTCTCCAATAATTCCTTCACACAGTGAGGCATGATCCAAGAGATCCCGCAAATACTGAAGAAAAATTCCCACCTTCGGTGAGAGATCTCCAATACCCAAAATGAAATCTGAAACCTTGGATCCACCGAAGCATGGGAGCAAACCCGCAAACTTTGTTGTATTTTCATCAACGTCAATTAACAATTCAATCTTGACAATCCCTGTTCTGCCGACAGAAATCATCATTGAAATCCTGTCAAGGCTTCCCGTGAAATCTCTCTTGAAATTTAGGCCTATTTTGAAATATTGGCTTTCTATAATTTCTAGCGCTAAATTTATCAAAACTCATCTTAGGGTATCTGTTGATAACAAGGAGTGTACTCACTATAGGCTCTTGATGAAATCGGATCGGGCTAATAGCAATATTAAGGACTGTTCTTTTAGCTCTTTACTTTACAATAAATATGTTATTGAGACAAATGAGTTGAATTGTCCCATGGAAAACTCTGGTGTATCTTTCTGCATTGTGGGTTCAATCAATGGATTGATTTGTCTTGCCGACGGGACATGAGACTTGTTCTTATGGAATCCAATAATTAAAAAGCATAAGAAATTGTCTCATTCTATACATAGATTGACGAGTAATACCAATTTCATGTTGCCCAATCTGTGTTTTAAAAACTAGTACTACTAATTACAATAAACTTTGCAGAAACACGAAATTACCAAAGTTTAATTAACCAGTGAAGAACAGAAGAACAAAATTTAGTTCACAAAACTGAAATCTGTAAAAATATACCATAATCTGAAAAAAAATAGAACAGGAAGAAGATCAAGCCCACTGAATGCACAGTGTCCCGTTAAGGAAATTATTCCCCTCTAGTATCCGAGGTTTGATTTGGAATATGTCCTCCCACGATAGAATGATCCCAATCACCAGTGTATTGATATCCAAAACTCTGGTGTCAGTGAGCCACTCAACGATAGTAAAGTACATGAAAAATGTGCAGAACAAGAAGAAGAAATCAGAAATTTTTGTAAGTAAAAAGTCTGAAGAATAACTGGTATTTATACCCAAGAGGAACTGATTCCGAAAGGTTGCAACCTTTCTAAATCCACACAACCATTTATAAAAGTTTGCAACCTTTAAAATGATCATGGCTGTTCTTGAAAGTTGCAACCTTTCAGAACAGTCATTTCCAACGGTGGGAAATTTAAATAAAATGGGAAAGTATTTTCAATAAAATGGGTCGCGCGGATCCGAGTCGAGTCGGAACATTTCGATTAATTAACAAATTAATTGGAACGTTTTGGAATTTTAATTTAATTTAATTAATTAAATAAATAATTAAAACAAACTTTGTCCAAAAAATAATCTCTCGATCAATTATTTTCCAAAGCCAAAGCCGAGCGAGCGACGACGATGACGATGCGAGGGGGGTTCCTCTTTCCAACCCTTTCAACAACTAATATAAGTGTTTTTCTATTCAAACACTTATATTTTTCTTTCCACCACCAATGAGGGAGAAATGCCTTTTTACTAAAGCATAAGAGAACTTTTCAATTTCCTCTATTCTCATCTTCCCTCAATTTCCCATTAACTCTTGCTATAGTCCAAACAATCCCCCACATGAATGGGGAATGGTTATAACATAAGGAATGCACGGACGAGTGCGTACTTTACAAGCAAGGATCAATTGCATCTGGATAAGTAGGTTTCCCCTTGGACTTTCCGTAGTGAAAATATGTCGGATATACTCGGTCAATCGGTAGATGCGATATCTTTGAACCGTCGAGCTTTAGTGTATACCTAGATAACCATATGTCACATAATTAACCCTTTACCGTTCATGGTTCTTACGGTTGTGTTCGTTTCAACCATGAACACCTCCTGGTTTCATGAGTGTATAGAGAATGGGCTTTTGATAAAAAATTCTCTTTGAAACAGCTTACACTTCACACTCACATAGGTGATTTTGTAACCGTGTCATCGCGTAGATACACTATTTGGCCAAATCTGCCAAACTTAGTAAATTATTAAAAACTTTAAGCTTTATTAACTCATTAACAAGCCTTAATGTCTTAACCTTATTCTTGAACATTGTCTTCATCATGAGAATGGATTGAGTTGATTGACAATGTCGAACCGTCAGTCACAACTTTGCTTTTCTCCTTGAATCAAGATCTTGGGATCTCCAGTCTTCTAGATAGAGTACCGCCATGCTGACTTGTCCTAAGCCGTAAACCCATTCCCTTAGATGATCTTTCAACTGCCTCTCTCACTAGGCCTTTCGTTAGTGGATCTGACACATTATCGCTTGACTTCACATAGTCAATTGTGATAATTCCACTAGAGAGCAGTTGTCTTATGGTGTTATATCTCCATCGTATATGACGAGACTTCCTGTTGTACATGACACTCCCTGCCCTACCTATTGCTGCTTGACTATTACAATGTATGCACATAGGTCCCACAGGTTTGGGCCATAATGGAATATCCTCTAAGAAATTCTGGAGACATTCAACTTCTTCACCGGCCTTATCTAAAGCAATAAATTCAGATTTCATTGTAAAGCGAGCGATACATGTCTGTTTGGAGATTTCCAAGAGACTGCTCCTCCACCAAGTGTAAACACATAACCACTTGTGGATTCTACTTCATTTGACCTGGTGATCCAATTTGCATCACTATATCCTTCAATCACTGCAGAATATTTATTATAATGCAAAGCATACTGTTGTGTATGTTTCAGATATCCCAACACACGTTTCATTGCCATCCAATGATTTTGATTAGGATTACTAGTGAACTGACTCAGCTTGCTAATAACACATGCTATATCTGGTCCCGTACAATTCATAATATACATCAAACTTCCCAACACTATGGCATATTCCAATTGAGAGTCGCTTTCACCTTCATTCTTTTGAAATGTAAAGCTTAAATCAATTGGAGTTTTGACAACGTTGAAATTCAAGTATTTGAACTTATCCAATACTCTTTCAATATAATGAGATTGAGATAATGCTAGTCCCTGAGGAGTTTTAAGAATCCTAATCCCTAAGATCAAATAAGCAACTCTTAAGTCTTTCATATCGAACTTGCTGGACAACATGCGGTTAGTAGCACTTATATCGTTAATATCTTTACTCATTATTAACATGTCATCAATATACAGACAAACAATGACTTCATGATTCAGAACGTTTTTAATGTAAACACACTTATCACATTCGTTAATCTTGAATTCATTTGCCAACATTGTTTGGTCAAATTTAGCATGTCATTGTTTGGGTGCTTTCTTGATCCCATAAAGCGACTTCATAAGTCTGCACACTTTCTCTTCTTTACCAGGAACCACAAACCCTTCAGGTTGTTCCACAAACCCAACATTGTTTGTTCCAACTCTCCATTTAAGAAGGCCGTCTTTACATCCATCTGGTGGATTTTAAGATCATGCATTGTCGCTAATGCTATTAACATCCTAATTGATGTTATCCTTGTTACTGAAAAGTATGTATCAAAGTAGTCTAGACCTTCCTTTTGTCTGTATCCTTTGACTACAAGTATAGCCTTATATTTGTCAATAGTCCCATCAGCTTTTATTTTCCTTTTAAAGATCCACTTTGATCCTAAAGGTTTATTTCCTGGAGGAAGATGAACCAATTCCCAAGTATGATTACTTAAAATTGATTCGATCTCACTATTGACTGCTTCTTTCCAATATACTGACTCAGACAAAGACATACGTACTTTAAATGTTGGAGACTCACTTTCAAGCAAGAATGTCACAAAATCTGGTCCGAAAGAAGTGGATTTCTGTTGGCGATTACTACTCCTAGGATTCTCATTAGGTAGTGTATTTTTCCTTGATTCTTCCCGTGGTCGTTTAGGTCTTTCACTTGTCGACTCACATTTAGTTTTATACAGATAAATGTGTTCAAAGAACTCAGCGTTATCTGACTCAATTAACGTATTCACATGAATTTCAGGATTATCAGATATGTGAACTAAAAATCGACAGGCCTTACTATTCACAACATATCCAATAAATACACAATCCACTCTTTTAGGTCCAATTTTCACCCTCTTGGGTAAAGGAACCTCTACCTTGGCTAGAAACCCCCACACTTTGAAATATTTCAAGTTGTGTTTCCTTCCTTTCCATTACTCATATAGAATCGATTGTGTTTTGCTATGGGGTACCCTATTGAGTATTTTGTTAGCCGTAAGGATGGCTTCCCCCCATAGATTTCGCGGGGAACCAGAACTGATTGTCAAGGCATTCATCATTCCCTTTAAAGTTATGTTCTTCCATTCAGCCAAACCATTTGACTGTGGTGTATACGGTGCAGTAGTTTGATGGATAATACCATATTCCAAACATATCTCAGCAAAAAGAGATTCTTATTCTCCACCCCTATCACTCCGAATCATTTTTATCTTTAGATTCAATTGATTTTCCACTTCATTTTTGTATTTCTTAAATGCATCAATTGCTTCATCCTTACTATTAAGCAAATATACATAACAAAATTGAGTGCAATCATCAATAAAAGTTATAAAATACTTTTTCTCACCACGAGATGGTGTCGACTTCATATCACATATATCTGTGTGAATTAAGTCTAAAGGTTTTGAATTCCTGTCAACAAACTTGTAAGGATGTTCAATAAACTTACTTTCCACACAAATTTCTCATTTTGATTTGTCTCATTTGAAATCAGGCAATACTTCTAAAGTAATCAATTTTCGCAAGGCTTTGTAATTTACATGTCCCAAACGGGCATGACATAAATCATTTGACTCCAATAAGTAAACAGAAGCAGAATTCTTATTAATATTGTCAACAACCATTACGTTCAATTTGAAGAGGCCCTCAGTGAGGTAGCCCTTTCCTAAAAACATCTCATTCTTACTTATTACAACTTTGTCACTAACTAGGACACAATTAAATTTGTTCTTAACGAGCAGTGCAACAGAAACTAAATTCTTCCTAATAGTAGGAACATGCAGAATGTTGTTCAGAGTCAACATCTTGCCGGATATCATTTTCAACATTACTTTCCCAGTTCCTGCAATCCTTGTTATTTTTTGTGTTCCCCATGAATAAATCTTCATCGAACTCAGTAGGAGTGTACGTTGCAAAGGCTTTTCTCGTAGAGTAAATATGTCGAGTGGAACCTGAGTCGAGAAACCACTCCTTGTGATTTCCAACTAAGTTGCACTCCGAGGTCATCTGCATCTTCCATCTCTTCCACGATGTTTGCTTGACTTTTGCCTTTGTCTTTGTCTTTGTCCTTTCTTTGAGAACAACAGTTAGAAGATTTGTGACTAGCCTTAGCACAGTTGTAACAGTTGCCCTTGAATTTCTTGTTGGCCTGTTCTGAATTCTTTCCGTCAGACTTCTTTCTCTTCTTGCCTTTGGTAGGAGCTTCTTCAACAATATTAACTCCAATTATTGCCGAACTCTTACGAGACTTCTTTTCGGCGGTCTTGTTATCTTCCTCAATCTTGAGTCAAATCACAAGATCTTCAAGCTTCATTTCCTTACGTTTGTGCTTTAGATAATTCTTGAAGTCGTTCAATGAAGGGGGTAACTTCTCGATCATTGCAGCCACTTGAAAAGCTTCATTTACTACCATATCCTCAGCAATCAGATCATGGAAAATAAGTTGAAGTTCCTACACTTGTAATCCAACAGTTTTACTATCTGACATTTTATAGTCTAAAAACTTTGCGACCACAAACTTTTTCAAGCATGCATCTTCTGTCTTAAATTTCTTCTCAAGTGCATCCCACAATTCTTTCAAAGTTGTCATTGCACTATAGACATTATATAAGTCATCCTCTAAAGCACTCAAAATGTAGCCCTTACATAGGAAGTCTGCATGTTTCCATGCTTCAATAATCATGAATTTTTCTCTATCTGGAATTTCAGCAGCAGGCACCAGAGTTACTTCATTGGTAAATTTCAATAGACCAAGAGTGGTAAGCCAGAAAAATACCCGTTGCTGCCATTATTTGAAATTCACACCAGAGAATTTTCCCAGTTTCTCTACTGGTGGTACAATAGTTCGGGTTGGTGCACCAACAACCACCATGACATTATCATTTTCTATTTCAAAATCAGAATAAGAACCTGTAATAAATAGAAATCGATACAAATGGCTCAGTAAGCAATAACTTAAATTGCAAACTTTAATAGGAGTATAAAACCAAGAAGGTTTTTGTCTTCACTAGAAACACAAATTAAAAAAAAAGATAATATTAATTTCCTTAAGATTGTTTCCCAATCTCTGTATAAAAAACTAGTACTACTGATTACAATAAACATTGCAAAAACACGAAGTTACCAAAGTTTAATTAAAAAGTGAAGAACAGAAGAACATAATTTAATTCACAAATCTGAATTCTGTAAAAACATACCAGAATCTGCAAAAAATAGAATAGGAAGAAGATCAAGCCCACTGAATGCACAATGTCCCCTTAAGGAAATTATTCCCCTCTAGTACGAGGTAAACCTGTGATGAAGTCCATGTTGATCACTTCCCACTTCCAAGTAGGAATGTCAATCTCTTGAGTCATACCTCCTGGTTTCTGATGTTCTACCTTGAGTTGCTGGCAATTAGGGCACTTAGCCACAAAATCTGCTATATCTCTTTTGATATCATTTCACCAATAGACTTCCCATAGATCGCGGTACATCTTAGTGGCACCTGGATATATATAATATCTGGAATTGTGGGCTTCTGCGAGAATATGCTGTCTCAATTCACCCACATCAGGAACACACAATCTACCTTGATAGCGAAGTACACCATCTCCCCCTTAGGAGAATACCTCCACTCTCTGAATATGGACTGCACCTTTAAGCTCAAGCAAGATTGGATCACTATCTTGCTTTTTCTTAACCTCTACTACCAAAGAAGATTCTGCCCCATTCTGAACCGTTACACCGCCATCTGATATGCTCATAAGAAGACTTCCTAGGTGAGCAAGTTTGTGAACATCCTTTGCTAGCTCTTTTCTTTCTTCCCCAACATGTGCTACACTACCCATAGATAATCTGCTAAGAGCATCTGCTACTACATTTGTCTTACCTAGATTGTAATGCACGCTCATAACATAATCTTTGAGGAACTCAAGCCACCTTCTCTGGTGAAGATTCAACTCTTTCTGGGTGAATACATACTGGAGGCTCTTATGGTCTGTGAACACATCTACATGAACACCATACAAGTAGTGTCTCCAAATCTTGAGTGCAAACACCACTGCTGCAAGCTCGAGGTCATGAGTTAGATAATTCTTCTCATGTACCTTAAGCTATCTAGAAGCATAAGCTATAACCTTACCTCACTGCATCAACACACAACCTAGGCCGACCCTGGATGAATCACAATAGATCACATAACCATCTGAACCCTTTGGTAGAGTCAAGACAGGTACTGTAGTCAACCTAGTTTTCAATTCTGAGAAGCTTTTCTCACAATCATCTGACCACTGGAACTTAACCTTTTTCTGAGTCAACCTAGTCAATGGTGAGGCTATGGATGAAATCCTTCCACGAACCTTCTGTAATAACCTGCTAGACCCAAGAAACTTCTGATATCTGTAGTAGAGGTAGGTCTGGGCCATTGTTTCACTGCTTCTATCTTCTGGGAATCTACTCGAATTCCTTCACTAGACACAATATGCCCAAGGAATGCAACTGATTGTAACCAAAACTCGCACTTACTAAATTTTGCAAATAACTGGCGATCTTTGAGAGTTTGGAGAACAACTCTCAAATGACTCGCATGTTCTTCCTCATTCCTAGAGTATATGAGGATATGATCAATAAAGATGATAACGAACAAGTCTAAGTACTGCTTGAACACTTTGTTCATCAAATCCATGAAAGCTGCAGGAGCATTGGTTAGTCCAAATGACATAACTACAAATTCGTAATGACCATACCGAGTTCTGAAGGCTGTCTTCGGAATGACACAATCTCTGACTCTAAGCTGATGATAACCTGATCTGAGGTCTATCTTTGAGAAATGACTAGCACCCCGAAGTTGGTCAAACAAGTCATCAATCCTGGGGATGGGATACTTATTCTTGATTGTGACTTTGTTCAACTGCCTATAGTCAATGCACATTATGAGAGAACCATCTTTCTTTTTTACTAACAAAACTGGTGCACCCCATGGCAAAATACTAGGTCCGATGATAAGGGTTAGAAGGTCTTTCAACTGCTCTTTCAATTCCTTAATCTTAGCTGGAGCCATTTTGTAAGGGGGAATAGAAATAGGCTGGTTATCTTGAAGGAGATCAATTCCAAAGTCGATTTCCCTTTTGGGAGGAACTCCGGGAAGATCTTCGGGAAACTCACTGACTTCAGGAACTGACTCAAGAGTTGGGGATTCGGAACTAGAATCCTTAACCTGAACTAGATGATATAGATAGCCCTTAGAGATCATATTTCTGGCCTTAAGGTAAGAAATGAATCGACCCATAGGCGCTAAGCTACTACCCTTCCATTCTAGGATTGGTTCGTCTGGAAACTGAAAACAAACAATCCTAGTTCTACAATCGACTGAGGCATAACATGAATGTAACCAATCCATGCTTAGAATGACATCGAAGTCTACCATTTCTAACTCTACAAGTTCTGCTGAGGTGACTTTCTGAGAGACTGTGACAGGGCAATTTCTGTATACCCATCTAGCTATAACTAGGTCACCGACTGGAGTAGAGACTGAGAAGGGTTCTGAGAGAGTTTCTGGACAGACGTCTAAGATAACTGCTATATAAGGAGTCATAAAAGATAAAGTAGCCCCTGAATCTTTCCACTGAGTGTACCATATGTGAGCTACATCCTTAAGCTGCTAGGATGTCAACTCAATCCTACAATTATCAGTCACTTGCATCACTCCAAAGATTTTCTTAACCTAATCAATGAAGTTTTGTGGGTCTTCACCAACTTGTGACCCTAAAACTCAGGCGGATTCATCCTTAAAAAAAATCTCGAACTCTAGCTGCCACTGATCCACCATTTCTATTAGTAGGAACTAGAACCTGCTAATTGTTCTGGTTAGCGACACTCTGAGCCAACATCTGAATGGCATTCTTGAATTCAGCATTTGAGACTTCCTGATTCGAAACTAGAAGAGCTGCGTTTGCATTCCTGGCATAAGCTCTACGATGAGGCATGATCTTAAGCGCATAACGATGGATTAGAAAGGAGGTCATACAACGCACGATAATAATAACAATGAGAGTGAAGTTTTCCTAAAACACCTCGTAGCCTCCCTCTCATTAGATGTGGTTCACTTCA
The DNA here is from genome assembly GCA_036250405.1 of Solanum raphanifolium. Taxonomy (NCBI): domain Eukaryota; kingdom Viridiplantae; phylum Streptophyta; class Magnoliopsida; order Solanales; family Solanaceae; genus Solanum; species Solanum raphanifolium. The sequence continues at coordinate 24,562 of JAJOOE010011053.1, forward strand.
CACCAATGAAAAGAACTCTACTTGGTGCGGATTTTCAGACATCCTAGGACACTTAAACCTAATGCTTTGATACCAAGTTTGTCATGCCCGAGCTACCCCCGAGACGCGGACACGGGACCTAAGACCACAAGTGATCCCAAGCTAACCCTGCTGGCATGATCATGAGCATACTAAAGAAAATAAACTGATGCGGAAGCTAAATCATAAATAACATCAAAAGATGGGGAATACCCATATACTATAGCTGAGATATATGAAAAACTGATGAGTTTAATACAAAGAAGATATTAACTCAATACTAAGTTGAATCTAACTATGTCTGAAAATAGCCTCTAACTGACTAGAAATGCTGGGACAAGCCCCAGCTAAGTCTAGCAAAACTGAAACTAAAGGACTAAAATACTGAAAAGAAACTCATGACTATTGTCCTCGGAGAATGAGGACTCACCACTGATT